>LPNX010005314.1:123532-197438 GCA_001517045.1 Pseudotsuga menziesii | reverse complement strand
GTCGTATATTACAGTAAAAAAAATTAATATAATCCAAAATAAAACATTAAAAGGTACATATAAGAGATGATCAATATGAATATATAAGATAGACAAATTGGATCGTACCTTGACAATTTCTATTATATTGCAACTTCCATATGTGAGGTGTCATTCTTTGTGGTTTTAATGCGGTCTCCTCTTTCCCATTAAAAAAATGTTTTTTGATAGTTCGATACCTATGATTCTTAGAGAGGAAGTGCCTATATTCATCAAACACTTCCTTTGACAAACTCTTTGAATGACGAAATTTCATCTTGGGACCACAAACTGGACATGCAAATTTTCCCTTTGTTTGAAGACCACAAAAATGTGTTAGCCCTCGAGCATCGTGAATTGTCCAGGAAAGCATTGCATGGAATTGAAATTCCCTTTGCCCTACTGGTCTAGAGACATCATACATAGTGACACCATTCCATAGCTTAACTAGTTCATCAACAAGAGGCTCGATATATACATTCATATCTTTAACTATGTACTTACCTAAAAGAAAACAACAAATACAATACATATAAGTAAATGAAATATATATATGACATGAATATGCAACAATATTGATCTTCATGACAAATTAAATACTAATGCATTAAAAAAACATTGTTCTAAAGTACAAATTATACCTGGAACAATCATTGACAACATTATATGCTCCCTCTTTATTGACATCCATGGAGGAATGTTATTGTTGATAACAAAAACAGGCCAAACCGAGCAAGTAGATCTCATCTCTTTAAATGGATTGACACCATCCGCTGCCAAAGAAAGTCTAGCATTACGAGGTTCTTCTTTAAAGTGTGGCCATTTTTCCTCTATGTTCGTAAATGCAGAACCATCTGCGGGCATTCTAAGAATATCATCTCCACTTCTATTCCGTGCATGGTAATCCATATATTGTGCTATGTTTTTGCACCTAAACAGTCGTTGCAAGCGTGGAATAATGGGAATATAACGAAAAACCTTACGAGACACCTTTTTGGTTACTTGATCTGTTCGGTATCTACTGCTATGACATATAGGGCATTCTGTTGCAAACTCATACTGATTATATATAAAATATGATCATTAGGACATGCATCAATTGCTTGATAGTCCATTCCAACATAGTTCATGATATTTTTTAAATCTCGGTATGTGCGAGGTAATTTATTTGATGGCGGTAACAAATACTCACCTATCAAACTGTTACAACAAATTTTAAAAAAATGGTTAGTATAAATATTTGAAGAGCATAATATTAACGACAACAAATACATCCTTATTTATTTTTATGATGAAGTACGTATACCAATACAAATATTATAGCAACATAAATCAAATCATATATATGCGATCGATGAAACATATAATCACATACGTACCTTAACACTAGCGTGATGGCTGTGTTTGAAAAACCATGCTTAACCTTCAAGTTCATTATCAACAACACAACAGAGAGAACACTTATGCGGGAGCCTTCAAAAAACGGTTTGTCTGCCTTCTCAAGTGTAGGTAAATCATGAAGATCTTCAAAGTCATCAATTGGCGGCGCATGAGGTTGATCATCGTCCATTCTAACATTAAATGCATCATTGATTAATGCATTTGCACCATCATCCTCAATTATGTTATCGTCATGATCATCGTCTAATTCCATGTCATCATTAACTTGATCATGATCAGTATTCGCAGGACCTGCATATTGACGTTCCTCCTGTGCTAGTTGTTCCCGCGTAATTACCTCATTCTCCATGTTCGGAACAGCCCTAGGAGGCTCTTGCTTTATAATTACAATTAAAACATCAAACAAAGAACGTTAGTCATGTCGATTAAGTAACAAAAATAAAAAAGATACAATATACAATTACAAAAACTCTCAATCTAAAGACCGAATGATATATAATCATGAATTATATTGACTTACCAATGGATGATATTCATGCCCCCCCTCAACATGTCCATGTTCTCTACAATGTCTTTTAGCTGTTTTGATCAGTAACCTTCTCGTATTAAAACCCCTACATCGACTGCAAGGACAATAACATTTTCCATCACCCCTTCTTTCCACTCCATCCCACAACCTAGCAAGCAATTGTCGATTTTGTTCTGTCGGATCTTGATGACTTGTAACATTATTGTTACGTGGCATTTTATTACTCAAACCCTAAGAACAAAGTATGGGCAAACCCAAGTATATGATGAGTCTTCTTTTCCACAAGGGTTAGAACCAAATCCAAAGAGCAAGGCCAAAATCCAAGACCAAGTGAGAAGATCCCCACAAAAGAGCAACGCCAAAATCCAAGACCAAGTGGGAAGATCCCCACAAAAGAGCAACGCCAAAAAAACACCCTTAGGAATTTCACACTTCTTGTCCAAGAGATAAGTGCGAGACTCTGTGTGTGAGATAATGAACCTAGGCGTACATCTATTTATATGAGTGTGTGTAGGAAAATGATCCGACGCGTCGGATAAGCGACAGCGCTTTCCATTTTAAATAATTAACCAATTAAGTGTATTTTATTAAATGATTGAGCAATTTATGCGCCGTCGCTTAAGCGACGCTTAGGAGGATAGCCGTCGCTTAAGCGACGCTTATAAGCCTAGCCGTCGCTTAAGCGACGCTTATGCCCACCATTTCAAAAAAAAAACATTATCTTTCTGATTTTTGGTACGGTTAAAAGAAAAAATCCATGCGCTGTCGGAAAAAACCGTCGGATTTTGGATCGAAATGTAGTAGTGAATACTAGTGCACTGGTGAGAAGATTCTTCAACCGCTGAAAACTTTCTTCACATCTCAATGTTCATTCGAACTTCATCCCCTTCTTTTGCAAAGAAGTGATAGCATGTGCAACTTTGGAAAATCTCTCAATGAATCTCCTGTAGTATCCTGCAAGTCCCATAAAAGATCTTACATCTATCACATTTCCTGGAGTAGGCCAATTCGTAATGGCTTCTATCTTTTCGGGGTCCACAGATATACCCTCCTCTGAGATAATGTGTCCCAAATACTGAATTCTATCTCTATAGAAGTCACACTTGCTTAGTTTTGCATACAACTGATGCTCCCTGAGCAAACTCAATGTCAGTCTCAAATGCTCTTCATGCTCTTCCTCATTCTTATTAGAGTAAACGAGAATGTTATCAAGGAAAACAAGCACAAACTTGTCCAAATACCTGCTGGAGACACTATTCATGAGGCACATAAAGGTAGCTGGTGCATTCGTGAGACCAAACGGTACCACTAAAAACTCATAATGCCCATACCTCGTCCTGAAGGCTGTCTTATGAATGTTTTCATCCTTGATTCTCACCTGATGGTAACCAGACCTTAAGTCAATCTTGGAAAATACCTTTGCTCCTCTCATTTGATCAAAGAAGTCATCAATCCTAGGCAAAGGATATTTATTCTTCACGGTAACCTTGTTCAACTGTCTGTAATCAATACACAACCTGAGTGTACCATCTTTCTTCTTCACAAATAGAACTGGTGCTCCCCAAGGAGACACACTCGGTCGGATATACTTTTTTTCCAACAACTCTTGCAGTTGCATCTTCAATTCTAGCATTTCGGGTGTACTCATCCTGTAGGGTGCCTTGGACACTGGTGCTGCTCCTGGCACAAGTTCAATTGTGAAATCAATGTCCCTCTTTGGAGGAAGCCCTGGAATCTCATCAAGAAACACATCCTTGAATTCCTGTAACACCTGAGAGTCCTCCAACCTCGGAGTTTCATCTTCTGATGTCTCCAAAATATGAGCTGCATACAACTGGCAACCCTTCGTACAGAACTTCTTTAACTGCATAGCTGAAACCTGCCGTACTGAAATCACCTTTGGAATACCCTTCACAACAACTAGGTTCCCTTCTTCATTCATGCATTCAAAAGTCTTATTGTAACAGTCAAGCTTCACTCTGTGAGCTTCCAACCAATCCATTCCAATGAGAACATCATAAGAACCAAGCGGTAGAACATTCAGATCTACATACGTGACCAATCCATTCATGACCAACAGACATTTCTCTACCACTTCACTGACCTTTCTCTTAGTTCCAGTGGCTAGCTGAACTAACCAAGACTTCCTATGCTTTACTTTCTTAAAAGCACACATCTCCACTACCCTAGGAGTAATGTAACTGTGAGTAGAACCAGGGTCAATCAAAATAGAAACAAATTGCTCAACAATATTACCTGCTACTTCAACCACAACTGACTGGTGATCTGCTTGACGGTCCTCCAGTGCTGCATAGATCCTAAGAACTGCCCTTGCTACTTGACCCACTATTTCTGCTTCTTGAACATTATAAGCTGGCCTTGCATCCTCATTCTCGAGTGGACAGTTTCTGCGCATGTGGGGTCCTCCACATTTCCAACACTGAAGTGGCCCTCTATTCTGTTGTGGATCCTTAGGCTTTTCTCCTAGCACTCCAACCGGCTTACTCTCAGCTTGGGAGGGCTGCTTCTGCTGATTCTTGAAGCTAGAAGGTTTGAAACCTTTCTTTCTTTGGTCAAACTTCTCGTTCTTCTTGTCCTTCCATGCCTTATGGAAATCTGGCTTACCTTTGCTTTGCTCATAGCAATACTTAGCCTTTCTTATCGCTTCTTCAAGAGTTCTAGGTTCATAGAACTCAATTCTATCTTTGTAAGACTGAGGTAATCCACTTAGAAAACGCTGGACCTTTACCTTTTCATCTCTGATGTACCAGACATACCTCAATAGCTCCAAAAACTTATTAGCATACTCTTCCATGGTCTGCTGTCCCAATCTCAGCTCATGGAACTCCTTAATCTTGTCATCATAATACCTGTCAGAGAGGTATTTCTGCTTGAAATACTTCTTGAACTGTTTCCACTTAAGCCTCCTTTCATTGATCCTCTTCACTTGCTTGAAGTGTTCCCACCAAATGGATGCTCTTCCATTTATATTGAATATGGCAACTCTTGCCTTCATGTTTCCTGAATAATCATGCACTTGAAAGTACTTCTTAATACCAAGAAGCCAAGCTTCAGCCTCTTGTCCAATCTTTACCTCACCATCAAACGTAGGAGGTTTAGCTTTCTTGAATTCATCTCAAGTGCGATCCCTATGGTGTCTTTCTTTTTCTTTTATGAGAAGAAGAACTGGAATCCCCGCTGGATTATTCAGAATCAGATGTTCCACTAGAAGTTCTTCTCCTTCTCCTAGTACTGCTCTTATTGCCTTCTGGTCTTGCTGTACCTCGTCCAGAGTCTATCTTCCTTTGCAAGTCTATCAAACTCTGCAGCATAGCAGCATTCAACTGATGCTGCTCCTCCTGGGCTTTAATTAAGCTTCTCATAGTGGCTGCAACATCTGATGGTGTCTCTCGGAATCTCCTTCCATTAGACTCTATGTCGTCATTTCTATTACGTACATTTTCTCCCATGGCATCTTCTGCTCGCTCGTAAGAATCCCGAGCATCATACCCATCATGAGTTCTCGTACAGAACCACCACTTGCTTATCAAATGCACTATCTGGAATACTTCCCTTGAAGGTGACTATGACTCTGCAATGTGTTAGTAACACAATTGTTAGATGCATAATATTGATATAAACCAACATTACTTACCTTCTCTTGGAAAATTATAAATTACGAGTTTCCCAAAACATAGAATTTTCTCCATCAAAGAGTGTCTATCTGAGGGGGACGACGGGGGTCAAGATCGTTGCAATATGGCGCATAAGATCGCTGCCACTTCTCTCATTCTCAGCCCATGAGAATCCACTGGAAAACTGCTTGAAAATCCCACTGAAAACAGTCGAAATCTGCTGAGAAATCCCATGGGAAATTCAAAATTTCCTTGCACAGAATCGGCTCTCGGCTGTCTTTCCACATCGGAAGTATTAGCACTTTCGCTTCCGCAACGGCGGCACACAAACCACTTTCACTTCCGATTGGTGAACTAACTTTTTGACTGGCATCGGCGTCGGTAGTGTTTCTCATCGGAAGACTTAGCACTTTTGCTTCCGCAACGGCGGCTCACGAAACGCTTTCTCTTCTTGGCGGCTGTTTACTTAGAAAATTTCCACTTCGGGCGTCGGCGGTCTTTGCACATCGGAAGCCAAATGACTTTGGCTTCCGCAACGGCAGCACACCAAAGGCCAATTCCTTCCGACGGACGCTCTTTACTTGGAGAAATTTTTAACTTTTTGGCGTCGGCGGACTTCTAACATCGGAAGCCAAATGACTTTGGCATTCGCAACGGCGGCTCGCCAAACCTTAACTTCTCCCGATCGGCATCGGCAGCGTTAGAGCTTTTGTCTTTCGCAACGGCGGAAGTCCCTTCCGCTAATTGTTCCGATACGGAACACTTAGACGAACTTTTCGCGGCTTTCTCCAAACTGTTCCAGCGTCGGAGGTCTTTATCATCGAAAGCCAAATGACTTTGGCTTCCGCAACGGCGGACGCTCAATCACTTTTCTCTTCCGATCGACGTCAAATCACTTGGAAAGCTTCCGCGATTTTCTTTCCCGTCGGAAGAATTAACGGTTTGGACTTCCGCAACGGCGGATGGGAAACCACTTTCTCTTCCGATTGGCTTCGCGAACTCTTCCGCAACGGCGGAATTTTTTCCGCTGGCTCTTCCGACTGTTCCAACACTTGGACCATTTTCTAAATTCTTCCCCGTCGGAAGACTTAACGGTTTGGACTTCCGCAACGGTGGAAGGGAAACCGCTAACCCTTCCGCAACGGCGGAAGTCAATTCTGCTAATGGCCCGACTGTTCAACACTTCAACAAATTTTTTGAATTTTTACAGTCTTCCACTGCTTGCTGCTGGGTAAAAGAAACGCTGCCTCTGTCACTGCAATCCTTTAAGGCTCATGCAGGCCCATGTTGCAACATGAGCTCTGATACCATACTGTCACGTCCCCATGCCTCTGACCGGGGAAGAGGACGCGACTCAAACTTTAATCACAGCGGGCTAAGAGCCCCATGAATATGTACATGCATAAAAATTGCATAAACAGAGTGCTGTAGGGAAATGCATTACAGTGAAACATGCACAGATTCCATTCATTTGTCATACACAGCGGAAACCACATACATTCATACAAGCATTCATTCAACATGTTCATTGCATTCATTAACAGTAAATAAGAGTGCAGAAGTAGAATACACAAGATCACTTATCTTATGAAGAAGTTGATCCGCAACCAGCTACGTCGCTGCAACGTTCCACCCAACCATAGGCCAGCGTGCTCCCTAATCTCTCAGCAGCGCTGCCACCCCTGAGCTGGGCATGATTCTCCAAGGAATAAGGGAACAAGCAGGCTTACACATAGCCAAGGATATACAAAACACAGCCAAGCCAACACAGTTGGGTTTATCAGGCCATCAAGGAGT
The DNA here is from genome assembly GCA_001517045.1 of Pseudotsuga menziesii. NCBI lineage: Eukaryota > Viridiplantae > Streptophyta > Pinopsida > Pinales > Pinaceae > Pseudotsuga > Pseudotsuga menziesii. The sequence continues at coordinate 190,058 of LPNX010005314.1, read as the reverse complement.
TGGGAAAGGCTCAATGCTAAGCTGGTGAGCTCATTACAGAGCCAAGAACACCTACACCAGAACTAGCCTGACCTCTAAGACACCCAAACACACCCAACACAAGGAATCAGTCCCTTCTCTGCTACACAGTCCCTTAGGCCCTGCATTCCCTTCCAGTGCTATTCAGGGGTGATGGAGAAGAAGGCCAGCCCTCTAGCTCTGTCTGTGTGGTTTCCAGCCACCAGGTTTATCAAGCAAAACTAAGCCCCCATCCCTGCTCCCAATACAGTCCGAAGACCAACCATTGCACTCAGGCAATCAATTTAGCTATCACAGCTTAAACCAAGGAAAACGACTTCAAACCATCTACAGCAGTCCCCAAACGTAACAGCAAACACAGATCATGGCCTGGGGAAATTAACAGCCCCCGAAATGCATCAGTGGACGCGGCTCACAACGTGGGGAAAACTCAACCCGTCCTTGGGCAATGAAGTCGTCGGGAAAACATACATAGACCATGCTGGGAAAGAGATCATAGTTCCCCAGCTTAGGCGTGAATGAAAACGACAACGCAGGACCCACGAATCAGTCCGTGAGGGAAGAATACAGCCAAACCATCCGTAGATCCCCAGAGGAAAAATACGTGGATAAAAACCAAGGAAATCCTGTGCGTGGAAAACAATCCGACCCTGTGAGGAATGAACAGACAATGGAAGTCCTGCGTGAGGAAAAACAGCTCCGTTTTTGTCCGTGGATGAACAAACAGCAGGAAGGACGCGAAAATTGGAAGTGTGTGAGCCTTCAACACAGTCGTGGAGAGAAGAAGATCTGCGTGAGAGGATGAACAGCAAAATCGTGGGTAGAGTGTGCATGTGGGTGAGGACTGACAGTCCTGCCACCCCACTTCCAAGACCATAACTGCCTCAACCACCAGCAGCCTTTCTTAATGAAAGTGGTTGGAATGAAACAAGGGAAGAAGACACATGGGTATTTTCTCTCATTGGCCAAGGTTTGACAAATTCTTCCACATCCTTATCCTTGTGAAAATCATGCCCCTTCTCATTTTAGTTGCCGCGATCGTAGCTGGTCGGGTTCATTTAATTAATTATAGATGCATATTTACATGATGATAAACATAATATATGCCGCATGCCCCGATATACCGTCGGTGACAAATTTAAATCCAAAACATAGCATAACTGATCAATGATGGGGCCTTGGCCTTTAGCTCCACACCATGATCATTACAATATATACATCATCTACATCTAATGCAACGGGGTCAAAACCGAGGTGTTACAACGACAGTGCGTGAGGAGCAAAGGAGAACGATGCGTGCGCAGGGACGAGTGAGGGAAAGCACGTGAAGGGAAAGAAATGGCATGAAGTAGCTAGCACATAGGAGTTTCCACAATGCAGGTAGCAGACTTGTGGATGGGAGGATAAATGAATGCAATAGAAGGGACATGCGCTGGCTGGAGTGTTGATGTGTGGAGTGGTGGGTGACGTAGGGAAGTAAGGCAGTGATGCGTAGATGAAGAGCGCAGAAGGAGGCCGTTGAGGAAGAACAATGTGGAACACTGTGCAGGAAGGGAGGCAACGTGGAGGCGGGGTAGGTGGAGGGCGGAGTAGGTGGAGAGCGGAGGCAGCGTGGAGAGTGGAGGCAATGTGAAGGAAGCATGAAGGAGGGATGGGAGCAGGGCAGAGTAGGTGGAGAATGGAGAGAGAGAGAGAGATGCTAGAATGAAGGAAGATAGATGTGAAGGAAGGAAGTAAATGGGTGGAAGAAGGGATGGGTGTGAAGAAAATGGAAACATGTAGAGATAAGAGTGAGTAGGTTTAGAGATGGAGGTGTGTATAGGTCAATGCGTGAAGAGGATATTTTCAGCGAGAGGGGAGAGCATTGAGGCGGGAAAAGGATTGGATGGAGGAGTAAGTAGCAGAAAATATTAGGAATTGATTAGCCGAGTCCGAGCTTAAAGTAGGAGCGAAACCGCTCTGATACCACTTGGAGCAACCGTATCCGGTTAGACTTTTAATAATCGAATCCGAATTTCATGTTTGATAATAAAATATGAATAATATATTAAATGATGATAATGATTACAATTGAAACTCGTCTTTATAGGCTTGAGCGTGTAGAATGAAAGGTTACACCCTTTCATATAATAATTACATATTTTATTTTATATTTGTTACACTAGCCCCATGAACATAAACAAAAATGCAGTGAAAGTAAAAACATATGCAGATGCATAATGCAATAATATACAACAGAATCAAATCTATTTCAATACATTCATAACAATTTTTAAAGAAAATACATTGCATAAACTAAACACAAGAGAGCACTTATCTTAAAATTGAGTTGTCCCGCAACTAGCTATGTCGCTGCAACATTCCACCCAACCATAGTCCAGTTGTGCTCATCAATCTCTCAGCACAACTGCCACCCCCGAGTTGGGAATGATTTCCACAAGGAAAATGGGAACAACTGGCTCACACATAGGCAAATACCCTCGAAGGTTCAGCCAATCCAATCTACAAATGGATTTATCAGGATGCTAAGTCAGTGGAAAGGAAGAATTGTTAAGCTAGTGAGCTCAACCACAGAGCTATGGACACCTCTACAAGATATATCTAGCTTGGCCTCCACAATACCTACACACCCAACACAAGGAAGTATTCCCTTCACTGCTACACAGTCCCTCCGACCATACCTTCCCTTCCAGTGTTCTCTCAGGAGTGCATAGAATATTAGCCATCCCATCTTGATCTTTCTATGAGGTTCATCTCTTCACTAGGTTTATCAAGACAATTATGGGCCTCTTCCACTCCTAAGTCTTACAGACCAAAACAAGGGGCATAAATAACATCAAAATGCAAGTGCTGGGTATCAAGAAAAGCGTCTTGGGAGCCAAAAACAAAATGGTAGATGGGGAAATCACTCTGGGAGAGAAATTCGATTTCAGAAAATGTTTATGGTCCTTTTAGGGACAAAAATGACCCCCACAAACCACCAAATTGTGAATATATCTTCCCATTCACTGAGCAACACCAAATACAGGTTTTCCCGTCGTAGAAAATGAAGGTAACTGCAAAAAACATGAGGGAAAAATGCCCAGCTAGCTCCAACTGCATGAGGAAGAGAAACCCATGGGTAAGGAATGGCTCGAGGGCCAATTTCTGGATGTTTTCTTTCCCCATAAGCAAATATATGTTTTTCCAAAAATCATGGATTTCCCCAATACGAAATTCACTGCCATACGTCTCCATTCCCAATGCATTAACTGCCCCAACCAACTTCTGGAATAAATAAATGATTGGGTGCATAAGAAAAAATGGGTATTTGAGAGTTTATGGGTGCTCTTGTTGACATTTTTCTTTACACTGTTGACTCAAGGGTTTGAATAATTTCTCGTTGACATTTTTCTTTTCTGAAATCGAATTTTCTCTCCCAGGGTTGATTCCCCATCTACCATTCTGTTTTTGGTTTCCCATGACTTCTAAGACTCATGGAAACCCCATCTTGGGAATCCCAAAACCAAAACGTCTTTCTTCATACCCAGCACTTGTGTTTTGTTGTTATGTGCATCCTTGTTTTGGTATGAATTGTAAGTAAGACTTAGGAGTGGAAGAGGACCAAAATTGGCTTGATAAACCTAGTGAACCTAGGAACCTCACAAAAGATAAAAAGGGGTTGGTTACTCTTCTATGCACACCTTGGAGAACACTAGAATGGAAGGTATGGCCTGAGGGACTATGTAACAGTGAAGGGAATGCTTCCTTGTGTTGGGTGTGTAGGTATTATGGGGACCAAGCTAGACAGATCTTGTAAAGGTATCCATAGCTCCGTGGTTGACTTTACTAGCTTAGCAATTCCTCCTTCCCACTGCCTTAGCAGCCTGATAAACCCAATTGTGGATTGGCTTGGATGGACCTTGGTGTGTATTTGGTTATGTGTGAGTCTGTTGTTCCCATTTTCCTTGTATAAATCATGCCCAGATCAGGGGTGGCATTTGTGTTGAGATATTGATGAACACAACTGGCCTATGGTTGGGTGGAACGTTGCAGCGACATAGCTAGTTTCTCAGGGCAACTCATTTTCAAGATAAGTACTCTCTTGTATTAATTATGCAATTTATTGGTTTTAAGAATTATTATGAATGTATTGAACACTTTTCTGTTGTATTTCCCGCATTATACATCTGCATATGTATTTTACTTCCAATGCATTTTGATTATGTTCATGTGGCTAGATGCCCAGTTATAGCGTCGTCGTGTCCTCTCCATCGCGCTAGATCGATGAGAGGGGTCGTGACAAGTTGCCTTCATAAGAGTCATGAATCATTCACGAGCTTCCTATCTATGCACCCGTGAATACATTAAGAAACAATTTTAAAAAATAAATCATAATTAGTTAGGGGTAGTTGGGTTCGAAATCATAATTACCTAACTCTCTTAACCATCATAGACCTCATAACTCCTCCTCATCAGTAAGTACAAATAGGGCAGGGGTAGAGGATAGGGGAAGCAAGTTGAAGAGAAAGGTTGTGTTGGAGGAATCCATTGGAAATAGGAGAAAGAAAACTCAATTTCTTGGTCAACAGAGAGGCTTGTCTCAGACAGGTTTGTAAGGTTCCCTGCAACTTCTGAATAAAGAGTGAATTTCTTCCATATTGTCTTTGCACATATTCTTATTGTTATAAATTATGGAATGTATTGCTATTAGTTCTTATATGCAATTATAATCTTTTCATCTTTCTTTATATAACAATCAGAATTTCTATTGAGAAACACCAATCTCTTTTGTAGGTATAGAAGGTCAGGAGCTTGAAGAGCACTAGAGAAAGAAGGATAAAGCTTGGATCAACCGTTGGTAATAAGGTACACATTCCATTCATCATATTTCTCTGATATATGTTTCCATAGTCCTGTATGTCTGCAAGTCAAAACCTAGAATGATGGTGACCCTAGGACCCCAAGTCATAAGGTAGATATCCCTCACAACAGAAATGATATCCCTCACAACAGAACTGGCGACTCCAGTGGGCAGTCTAGTTTGTTTTGGGGACTTTCCAATTAGGTTTTCAACCTAGTTTTTCGCTCTTTTGTTTCTGTGGTGATTTGATTGTATCTGTGTTTCATTCAGTATGGTTATGTGCTTAGGATCCTATGTCCTTTGATTTTTATTTTGAAATATTTAAGGGTCACCTGTGGGTTGTTTTGTTAAAAGTCGCGAGTCTTGAGTTGTAATTGTTGGTTGTCTTCATAACAGTCGTGATTCACTCGCGGGTTGTCCATTGGACATTCACGATTTCCTATAGGAGGTGTCCAAACTTTAGGGTTTTTCCCTATTCTGATTGTTTTGGTTTTTAAATACTCTTGTAGGGTACTTTCCTGAGTTAATACTGCTCTGTTACCTCATGCATTTCACTGTAACTTGTCTTACAAGTTTGTATTGAATAGGTTAGGTTTGAATTTGTGTGCAAGTTTTCTTAGGTCTTGCCTCTTAGTTTGTTTGGTTGAAGTGGTTCTGCGAGTTCTTGACTTATGTCAGTTCTCTAGTATGCTTGTATGAATCTGATTGTTTTAGTGATAGTCTGAACTTTTCACTTTTCCAACCTTTTGATTTACTTGTCTCCCAAAGCTAGTAATTCAGTCCAAGTAGAGTTTTAGGTCAGCTTTGCAGTGCTTGTCAAAGTTGTGATTATAAGGTTTAAACACTATTTTTTGCATTTATACATTTTCTTGTTTTCTAGCTTTCTTAGTTTGCATTAAATTTTTACTTTTTGAAAAGAAAAATAAAACAAAGCATTTGTAGTTGCATTGTAAGTCTCATATAGGATCCATGTACGCTTGCAAGTATTTTTCAAAAAGAAAAAAGTATAAAAAAAATGTCTTGTGTTTTCCAAAGTTCTTAAAAAATTTCATTTGTTTCGAAAAGAAGAAAAAAATATGTTGAATAACATTTGTTTTTGAAATTTTTTTACATCATCTTTTCTTTTAGTTGAGTCAAAACACCATGAGTTGCACTTTTGCTACCTTTGAGTAATATTAACCTTAAAAAGAACGCTATAAATTAAAATTTATTAGTAACACTTTCTTTCTAGGGTCATACATCAACTATATTAGGCTAGGTTCTTGGATTATGAGATATTTAACTATCCAAGATCATTTGAACTCAGACTTAGTGGCTTATCATTAGGCAAATCCAAGTTTACAAGAGTTCTACTAGAAATATCCTCTAACACATGAGTCAAGCACAAGGTCGTGTGAGGACTTAGTTGTAGATATAACCCTCCAATACTTCGATCAAGCATAAACCAAGATTGTTGTGCGTATGAGGGTTATTTCAATACCACATTTGGGCCCCATGAGGTGTCGGTGCTGTCAGAATTTCGGGCTTAGCGACCCTGCGCATGCACACCAGTCATACATGCGACTGTTCAGCCGGAATCTTGTTGTACATTAGAGGAAATTTCAACTCAAAATGGGCCTCCTAAGGGAAATCAATAAATTAGTAGTTAAAATAATAAAATAGTATTTATTAATTTTGGAGGAAGAAAAGAGAAAAAACTACTTTTGTGTTTGTATTTTTTACATATCTCCATGTATTTTTACTCAAATTTCGATCGGGAGAGCTCGTTGGATGCGGAATTTAAATTCTGCATCCAACGAGTACCCACTCGGCATACTTTTCGGGTAGTGGGACTCGTAAAAAGCATGTCGAGTGGGTACTCGTTGGATGCGAAATTTAATTCGGCATCCAACAAGCTCTCCCGATCGAAATTTGAGTAAAAACACAGGAAAATATGTCAAAAATACAAACAAAAAAATTGTTTTTTTTATGATACCTATCCCCAAATTTATATTAAAAAATTGTTTAAGACCTATACAATATTTCAAATTTAAGCAATTTCATTGGCTAACACATGATGACATGGAATTTGAATTAAAGTTAAAAGGCCCATTTTGAGTTGAAATTTCCTCTAATGAGTTTGGTAGCCTTAGTATCCATAATCTAGGATTCTTTCACGGGTGACAGTGGAAGGCTATTTCCACTGTACCTACGAAAGACGTGGGAGGAAACCTCGGATAAGAATTTCAGAGGGAGGTTTGGTGATTCAAACACTTGCACCTAGAGAACTTTTCACAGGACCCCAGATAACTTCTCTCCGATCTTCACTGGTTTTGTCTGAGCCCTAATCATCCCAGGATCTCCTTTGAAAAATGTATCTTTCACCTGACTGTGTTTGCGCTACTTAGGATTTTTTTAGTAGTGTGCTCTATGGTTTTCCTATGATCCAGTCAAACCCTTAGGTGTGTGACTTTAATTTTTAGCTTTGGCGAAACAACCTCTTCACAGGTCTTGAAGGTTGCACAAACCTCCTCCACTCTCCACAGTGGAGCCTCCACCACCACCTCAAAAAAAAATATTAGATACAAACGGTTTTTTTGAATCGACGGGAGTCATTCAAAGTCTAGGGGAACCTGAACTTCGATATACTCAGACCGACCACTCGCCTGTGGAAGTTGAAGACTTGCAAGCTCAAGAGTTTGTAACATGAGACTCTATTTAAGAGGGTTATTGAACTAAATAGAGTATCTATTATTGTTATTGTTGATGTGGAGCTTTTGAGCAGCAGCACAACGTGCAGCCGCGAAAGTTGGGGTTGAAGATGGTGTCTTCAGCTAATGAGGGTTTGGCAGTGAAATACTTGCCCTAGTCTCTCCAGGATAGACCATACAGGTTTATCAACGACCATCATCTTATACAGTAGTGTTCAGTGATCCCGCACACTCAGAAGGATTATTTGCAGGTTCACGTTTTGCAGCTGGAAATAGCTAGGAAACCTTAGAAGGATTCGTTGGGACTCCAAAACCCAGTCTTTCCTCCACATGTCAGTTTCCTCTTTCTCGGCAGACTCATTCCATGGTATAGAGTGACTCTCAGCTACCGGTTTTCCTATCCGGCAGTGATCAGCACTTCAGTGGAGGAAGGGGTGTGAGCACCAGAGGGGAAAAAGAATTTGCTAGGGCGCTTAGAGGAGGCCAAATCTATGCATGCGGCAATCCATCTCTCCGGCAAGTGAATACTGACAATCCTGAAAATTTTTGGATGCATCTAACCATCACTTCTCCAAAAAATTCACCTTCAGTCTAAGAGGAGCACATGTGTGCAGTTGGGCATCAACCCCTGAGGAGGAGCACTATCATCTCTTTCATGCATGCAACAGATTTCTGGAGAACTCACAACGTTTATCAGTGGTAAGTATTTACCTTCTTCCTCCAAACGTTTTCCCTTCTTCCTCCAAAGTATCTAGGATATCACAGTGGTATCAGAGCATGTTCCTTTCCAGTTGTGGGCTTGAACATGAGAAGTAAATGAATACAAAAGAAGACACTTTTGTAACCTATAGGAGAAGGAAGGGTAGGTACACGGAGGAATTTGAGGATATCCAGCTAGAAGATACCAACTCAGACATGGACCCAACGGGTATACACTCTGACAGAGGGAAAAGAACATGAGAGGACAAAGACACGATGGAGTTGCATAGCTTGGTGAACGCATTGCATGATCTAGACAAAGGGAAAAAGGAAGTCTTGCATACAATAAACAGGTTGGCAACGAAACCAGAACCAGGGCATAGCAGTGCACTTCCCTCACTAGGAGATAGAGGGCCTACAAGTAGTAGTGGGAAGCATGCATACACCAATATGCAAAACACACCCCACATATATAACAAACCTTCCAACATGCCTACTATGCCTCACTTCCTGGCATATGCCGTAGCAGGACCAGTCATGCCAGTAGAACCTAGTGAACCATTTGGAGCTTATGTACAGGAATACATGGATTTGGAGGATGAGTTTTATGCAGCCATCTCTTTCTCAGACTTCTGAAACATGAAGAGTAGGAACCGACCAAGGAATTTCAAAAGGGGGTTTGATCAGAACTATGAGTTGCAGAAAACCTTGGGTAGATTGACCATCCCAAACTTTGATGGGGCTCGCAGAGGTTCAACGAGAATATGGGTTCAGAAGTTGGATACTTATTTCCAACTCAACCCCATGACAGAGACAGGTGCCATTAAATTGGCTACACTACACCTAGACGAAGAAGCTCGTGAATGGTGGTACCATGGACTAGTGACATTGGGTCACAACACCTTCAGTTCCTACACTGAGTTCACACAGAAGCTCATGGAGCGGTTTGACAAGAAATACCCTGAGATACACTTTAGAGAGTTGGCTCAACTCAAGCAGACAGGTAGTGTCGAGGCCTTCATCTCTGAGTTCCAGAGGGTAGCTGTTATGGTGACAGATGTATCGGAGAACAAGTTGATTATGATGTCTACTAAGGCCTTGACAAAATCACTCCGGGGGTGGGTGAAAGCCTACAAACCCTCCACTCTACAGGATGCAATCAGTCGAGCCAGAGATCTCCAAGACTCAGTTCCGAAGAACAGGTTTCCACCCATGGCCAAATTTTCAGTTAGAGACAAGGATAGGAAACCTTTCCAGCAGGACATACCAAAGAAAACGTGGTTAGACAACGAAACAAGGATAGACTTGAGACGAAAGAAATTGAGTTTTACTTGTCAGGAACCGTGGGTTCCAAGACACAAGTGCTCAGAAAAGGTCAAATCCCACTACATAGAGGTATATTCAGACAGTGAAGGGGAGGACTACGAGCAGGAAACAACAGACGAATTGCAGGTAGCAGAGGAGTCACTCCAAGGGGATACACCAAAGAGAGTTATTGCGGCATTATCCGGGGTACCTAGTGTTATCACCAACCTTGTAGTTGCCTATGTGAGATGGATCCAGGATGGACGGTAGAGGGACAAGCAAATATGGAGGTGGAACCAAGATTGCTTCGACTCACAAATGGATGGTTGTCACGCCAATTGAGGCAGTCTTCACTTTATCTTATCTTAGCCCAAGACAACAATGTGGGAGACCCAGATCTACTCCCGACAGGAGAGATCAAACCTAAACACCAGATCAGATAAAATGGACTTGAGGTATGTAAGGTGTAAGGTGACAGAAACCCTAAATCTATGGATGGCGTCACCAGGTGAACCAAGGCTTTGGATCAGGGCTTAGGATATATGAGATCTGATCCAAGTTAGGACACAGATGACCAATGAGGTAAATACTAGATCTGGGGTTAAGGTACTAACAAGAGGTGAAAATATCCACTGCCTTGGAAAATGTGACCAATACAGAACACGTGAGAACAGGATAGGGGCTATATAGTACCGATGGATAGACTCGAAGGAATATATGAGAATGTCAAAGCGCCCGAGCCACTAGGAAAAGGTCGAAACATAGGAAAAATAGGCAAAAGAGGGGGTAGCGCTAGGGTTTGAGATCAGTGCATGTCGAATCTAGGGAAATGGAGCCACTTTCTGCCCAGCATTGGAGGAGACCCACCTAGGATTTAACCCGATCTACAAACCCAAGAAGGTGTTTTACCAAAAAAATCAAATCACGGGAAAAATTGGCAGCATGGAGGATAGCTCTAGGGTTTGGAAGCCAATTTTTCAGATCTAGAGAAACCTGGTCACTTCTAGCTCAACGTTGAGGAAGATTCTCTTAGGGCACGACCTGATCTATGAAACCCAGAAAAGGTTTGTCCCGAGATCAAGCGGTTTGATCTTTAATATTTTTGGTTTTTTATTATTTAGGGTTTTTTAGGTAAAAATGGAAATACAGATGCCAATGGATTAAGATCTTGGAAGAGAAGAACTAACCTGTAGATCTTACCTAGAAAACCTTGTAAATGCCTTGATGATGATGATCTCTGCTATCCCGATCAATTTGAGAAGATTTGGGTGAGTTCTATGCTCAACGTTTTGCCCCAAGAAGCCACTGCGCCCTCTCTCCTGCACAACAAACATCAACCATCTCAAATTTGTTGCATCGTGAAAAAAAAAACAAAAGCTACAGAAAAATAGCAAGATGAAATCATAGATCGCATTGATGTTAATGAAAACCCCCTGATACAAAACACATCCAAGCCAAGTGAGTTGAGGCAGCCCTGCAAAAACGCTTAAGTTGAAGTCGCCCCCCTGTAGACAAGACAATGTTTCTCGTAAAATATATAGATCTCAAAACAAATACCCAAATGCTAGGAAGCAAAATATTTTCCAATCACCATCTAAGAACACGAGATGCAAAGGAGATCCAAGAATTTCCACAACAAATGTTTTTCTATTATCCAGATCCAAGAGCCAAAGACCCCTTACAAATGAGAAGCTCTCTCCTTTAAATAGGAATGGGAGAACCAAAATCATAACCGCTTTTCAAATGATTGGCTAAAATTAAAAGATACAAATGTTCTAATCAATGGTTGAGATGAGCTCAACATAGAGTACATGAATCAATACATCAATATAATATAAAAGTGGACCAAATCACCTAAGGAGAGGGGATCCCACTCAACAAAAAATAAATGAGGCACACGGTGGGTCCAGGGAGTGTTAACTAACTCCCTTTGGGCGTCCCCATGGCACAATAAAAATAGTAGGTCGGGTTGAAAACATAACTGGAAGGTAATGGATGGGTGGAGATAGTGAATAATGAAACCAACACTAGCAAGCCAAATTATGGTGGGGATGACTACCTCTATTATCCTTAAAGAGAGTAAAACCAATGAGTATAGATCAAGAACTTCTAGGTCTGAGTAAAGACATCAATACATAATAACAATACATCCAAGTCCGCATATTTATATGACTGCCAAATCATGACACTTAATGCTAATACATGTCACAAGAATGAGTATAAGAGAAATGATAGCAATAACACAAGATATATAAGTTGAGTCATAAATAATCCATCTGAACCAACATCAGTCTAATGAGAAAACACGGATACAACTCTGGGCATCAATAACTTCTCTGCAAATGGCTAAAATGACAAAATGACTACATCAATCCTCAAATTTGAGTGTCCTGAGACTCAGTCATGGCATGGGAGAGTACTATAGTCCAAAATAAAATCATGATCCATCATAGATGCTCATCTCAGCATCTCATATGTAGGGGAACTAACTAAAAAATGTACTGGAATCTGAAAAAATAAAGTATGGTAGCCTGACTACTATATATGTGATAACACCTAGGTTTCATACTCTCAGGGTCAGAGGAGTAGTACAGAGCCACAGAGTAGGATTATTGATGATGGGGGGGGCAACCCACAATTTCATTGATGCAGCATGGGTAGCTAAGAGGGGTATTCCGACAGAGAAATTTGAGGGCTTTATTGTAGCAATAACAGGAAACACTAGCATGGAGTGCAACTATTGGATTCCTAAACTGAATGTCACATTAGGAAACTACCACATGACAAATTCATATTATGTAGTGAATGTGGTCGATACAAATGTAGTATTAGGCGTCCAATGGCTTTATTTAATAGAAAAATATACTACAGATTACAGGGAAATAGAAATGGAATTCCAGGGACCTGATGGGAAACAGGTAGTTTTGAGGGGCATGAACACTTATCCCCCAAAACCAGTCTCTTCAAAGAGAATAGAGGTCGTGCTCAGGCAAGCCGACATAGAATGGTCAGCAAAGTGCTTGGTCACCTTAAGGAAACCTCTAGAAAAAAAAACACAACACCCAGCGGATATTCAGGCATTATTGCAGAAGCACGAGAAGGTATTCCGAGATCTTCCAGCAGGTAGACCACCAAACAGGGGATTTGAGCATATCATTGAGTTGGAGGAGGGGACTCAAGCAGTCAACACCACTCCATACAGGCATCCCAAAAGATACAAGGATGAGATCGAGAAGATGATCAAGGAATTGCTAGAACTAGGATATATTCGGTCGATTTCTAGTCCCTTTGCATCATCAATGGTATTAGTTAAAAAGAAGGATGGCACATTGCGAATGTGTATTGATTACAGGGCCCTCAACAAGAAGACCATAAAAAACAGGTATCCCATCCCCAGGATTGATGAACTAATGGACGAGCTACGAGGTGTCAAATACTTTTCAAAAATCGATCTCCGATCAGGGTACCATCATATCCGAGTAGGAGATCAAGACATTCCCAAGACAACTTTTTGTTGCCACTATAGACACTATGAGTTCAGGGCTTAGTTACGAAAGAATTTTCTAGTGTTCTTTGATGATATTATAATTTACAACAAAACTTGGGAGGAACATCTGAAACACTTAGATGAGGTATTGGAAATTTTGGAAGAGAACTCGCTTTACGCGAAGATGTCTAAGTGTGAATTCAGCATGAAAGAGATGTTGTATCTAGGACACATAATCAGTGCAGAAGGGTACATGTTCATATGGAGAAAATTAGAGCTATTTGAGATTGGCCAATGCCGAAGACAATACTGAACTGAAGGGATTATTGGGCTTTTGCACTTACTACAGAAGGTGCGTTAAGAGATTCTCGCAATTTGTCACACCACTCACCGACCTCACCAAGAAAGGGGCATTCACATGGACACGATTGGCACAACATACCTTTGAGGAAATGAAAACCATCATGGACTTCTTGCCCAATTTTGGCCCTACCAGATTTCTCACAACCATTCATAATGGAATGTGATGCTTTAGGAGAAGGGATAGGAGCCGTACTGATGCAAAACCATCACTCGATTGCATTTGAACACCGAAAATTGAAGGACTATGTGTGCCATTACTCCATATATGACAAAGAGATGTTAGCCATCTTACATGCCCTCACTAAATTCAGGCAGTAATTGGTGGGGAGCAAATTCAAAATCAAGGCATGTCATAACATACTCAAGTACTTCTTGGAGCAAAAGGAGTTAAATGAGCGCAACAAAAATGGATCGGCAAGGTGCATGCTTATGATTTCGAGATAGAGTATGTAAAGGGTAAGAACAATGTAGCAGTTGATGCCTTATCCAGACAACCAGCTTCATAATCTCTCATGAGTATATCCACGGAATGGAGGTCTCTTCTCTTAGTAGAGTACTCCAAAACAAATTTGCTTGCGAGTTATTGGATGGACAGATTTAGGATGACAGGTACATAATTGTTGATGACATCATCTATTACAAGCACAGGATCTACCTCGTCCCAGAATCATCCTTAAAAAGGAAGTTCATACAGGCATCACATGACTCACCATTATTAGGACATCAGAGTTTCTTGAAGACCTACAGGCAGATCCGAGAGAGGTTCTCATGGAAGGGCCCCAAAGGGGAAGTAATGCAACACGTTCGAGAATCCAGCATCTGCCAGCAGAACAAGATTGAACACACTCATCCGGCAAGGTTACTTCAGCCATTACCGATAGCGGAGAAGAAGTGGGAAAGTATCTCAATGGACTTCATTAAAGGGTTACCCAACGTACATGGATGAGACTGCTTATATGTAGTGGTAGATCGATTGACCAAATTCGCTCACTTCTTTGCTATCTCTTCTGATTATTCAGCAACACATGTAGTCGAGTTATTTTTCAGAGAGGTTTTCAGACTACATGGGCTACCCAAAACCATTGTCAGTGACCGTGATAGAAAATTCACCAGTTCTTTCTGGCAAGAGCTATTCAGGTTGGTAGGGACCGAACTCGCTACAAGTACAAGTTATCATCCGCAAAGCGACGGGAAGAAGGAGATTGTCAACAAATTGGTTGAAGGGTATCTGTGCAATTATGTAGCAGGCCAACATAGGACATGGATTAAATGGATACACTTAGGGGAATACTGCTACAATACTACCTACCATATGTCTATCAGGATGACATTGTTAAAAGCACTGTATGGCTATGAGGCACTAAACTTCGCGGATTTAGTTTTTGGAAATAGTAGAGCACCCAAGGAAAAAGATTGGGTACAGGACAGCCAAAATATTCTTAAGGTCTTGAGGGAGAACTTACAGGAAGCACAGAATCAACAGAAGTTATACGCAGACAGACACAAGATTGAGAGGACTTTTGAGGTAGGAGATGTGGTATATTTACGGCTACAACCATACAGGCAGTCTTCCCTCAAGAAAAAAGGAGTGGAAAAACTAAAACCTCGCTTCTATGGTCCTTACAAGGTAGTTCAGAAGGTTGGAGAGGTGTCTTATGAGCTAGAACTACCGAAGGAGAACAAGATTCACAACATGTTTCATGTGTCCAATCTCAAGAAAACATTAGGGCAACACATTGCTCCATCCACCGAGTTGCCTCCCTTAAATGATGAAGGGCTGCTGGTACTGATTCCAGAGAGAATCCTACAGGTGCGAGAAAGGAAGCTTCGAAACAAGGTGATTCGAGAGCATTTGGTAAAATGGAAAGAATTCCCTATGGAGGATGCCACATGGGAGGGGGAGCAGGTATTGCAGCGTGCTAGTTTGCAGTTGCTTGAGGACAAGCAATTTCAAGCGAGGAGGACTATAATGTCCTCCTCTAATTAAGCACCCAAAAAACCTACTAACCAGCTTAATTCCCATAGGTTCGAGCAAATACTGCATGAGAGGGAATTGACTGAGGACATTTGATACTTAGAGCAGATCAAGACATTCATTCAGTGTCAAAGTCATCAGTCGGATAAAAGAATCCTTATTTCTTTAGGCTTAAAAGTCAACATCAAATTAGAATTTGCATGCATGCAAAAGTGAAGCATAAACCCTAAAAGTGACATGCAAACCCTAAAAGCGCATGAGACTCTATTTAAGAGGGTTATTGGAATAAAGAGAGTATCTATTATTGTTATTGTTGATTTGGAGCTTTTGAGCAACAACACAGCGTGCAGCCACGGTAGTTGGGGTTGAAGACGGTGTCTTCAGCTAACGAGGGTTCGATAGTGAAATACCTGCCCTAGTCTCTTCAGGATAGACCATCCAGGTTTATCAACGTCCATCATCTTATACATCAGTGTTCAGTGATCCAGCACACTCAGAAGGATTATTTGCAGGTTCATGTTTTGCAGCTGAAAATCGCTAGGAAACCTCAGAAGGATTCGTTGGGACTCCAAAACTTAGTCTTTCCTCTTTCTCGATACTCATTCCACGGTATAGAGTGACTCTCAGCTACCGGTTTGCCTATCCAGGGCAGTTATCAGCACTTTAGTGGAGGAAGGGGCACGAGCACCAGAGGGGCAAAAGAATTCGCTAGGGCACTTAGAGGAGGCCAAATCTCTACAAGCAACAGTCAATCTCTCCGACAGGTGAAGACCGACAAGCCTGCAAAGTTTCAACTGCATCTTACCATCACTTCTCCAAAAACATCACCTTCAGTCTGAGAGGAGCACACGTGTGCAGTTGGGTGTCAACCGCTGAGGAGGAGCACTATCATCCCGCTTTCATGCATGCAACAGATTTTTGGAGGACTCACAATGTTTATTAGTGATAAGTGTTTACGTTCTTCCTACAAACCTTTGCCCTAGATTCAGCTATAATTTAGGGCCATTTTCCCGGTACCTTGCATGCAAGTTTATTTCAGCATTATTGTAAATCTTCAAGATACAAGCAAGCCCTAGAATAGAAAACAGTAGAATATCAATATCTAGGATATCACATTTGGGCCCCACAACTTAAATTTCACTTTAATGATAAAGTACAAACTCACTTTTAAAACATATAGTCGCTTTACATTAAAAAAGTTGCCTAGGAAAATAAGACTTATGCCCCCCCATGTGACATCAAAATCATCGAGAAGGACCAACTGAGTTATAAAAACTAACACTCCCTCTTAACGAGGGGGATCCTTCTGGCAATGCATGTACCTCCACTACCTGGGTCTCTGTCCTTTGAAGAAGCTCCCTCTTGCTCTGGAATGTGACCTGGAGATCCATGTCGAAAAACAACTCTAAACTGAGAACTGTGAGGGGAATCCTCTCTAAACCCTTGCATCTGCTCACAAACTTCATACTGGTTGAGTCTTCTGCCAGTATAGCTCTCCTAATTTGAAGGTATTATCTGTGCATCTGCCTCATCTTCAAATTCAGTGTCAGATAACCATCCACGTGAACTTGGAAATATCACCTCTCCATGCAGAAAATAAAGTTTGTCTCTTTTATTCCCAACTAGAACCATGGTATTGATTGGATTATCTACCCAATAGAGAAACATTTGTCCTGTCTTGACAAAAAATCCATACCCATCATCCTCCAATGATGACATAGAAAGCCTACTAACTTTCATACCTGGAACAAATAGTACCCTGTTTACTTCAAGAATTTCTCCCAGATCTAGTTGGAATTTTACAGTTCCAACTTTATATTTGCCTGAGGATTTCCAATATCTGTTTCAACAAAGTGTCATGGAGCGATCTCTTCTATCCTCCGAAAATTTCCATACTTCTCGGTCATATGGCTAGTTGATCCACTGTCAACTATCCATGTGTCATGGTAATCTACTAAACTACCTATACTAGTCTATACTGATGCCAAGAAAAATTCCTTTTCAAATTGGGCAACATATTCTTGTACTTCTGTCGATGCTACTCCCTCTTTGTCTTCATCCTTCTTCTTAAGACATTGACTAGCATAGTGGACGAACTTGTTGCAGTTAAAACACTGAACCTTACTAAGGTCTCTCTCCCTTTTCTTTCCCCCTTTACCTTTTGCTTTGGTAAGAAGGGCTACAATGTCTTCACTGCTCTGAGTGCTATTCTGGAATGTCCCCTTTCAAGACTCTTCTTGAACAAACTCGTCCCATAACTTTGTCCAATCTGGAAGTTTCTCTCTAGCAACTACTCCTTTCACAAATGTATGCCATTTTGTAGTGAACCCATTAAGAGCATATCTAACAAGCTCTTCATCCTCCACTTTCTCACCGGTAGCACCTAGTTCATCTCTAACTTGAGAACTTTTGCTGAGATAAATGATTACTGTATCAGCTTCAGTCATCTTGGTGTTCCTCAGTTTTTCTTTGACGACCATCTTTTTGTTTTGGTTCTTACTTTGATAAATGTTGACTAAATTGTCATTGATGCCAACAGGTGTGTGTTAGTGTGTCTTAGTGCCCCTTGACGAGCCTCTGAGGGTTGAGCAAGTATCAGTGTCAAAGGAGACTTTTTGTCTTTGTCCAAGCCCAAGTCTGAAGCCCTTGGAGCCCTTGGGACATTGGCAAAAGCCCGGAACACCCTATAGAGTGGTTAAGTAACCCCAAGTTGGTTCGAATATATAGCAGCAGCAGCTTGTTGTACTCAAATTCTTTGGATGAAGCAACCCTGCAAGACATACACGTGACATGTAATGAGTCGATTCCTATTTTATGTGACAATACGAGTGCTATCAGTATCTCCAAGAATCCAGTTATGCATTCCAAGACCAGGCACATCCCAATCAAGTTTCACTTTCTTCGAGAACAGGTCACAGAAAAGAATATCAAGTTGGAATATATCGGGACAAAAGAATAGGTTGCAGACATTTTTACTAAGCCTCTCCCAAGAGAGACTTTTGAGTACCTCAAAGAAAAATTGGGAGTCATATCAACAACACTACAATATGACAGGGGGAGCATGGCAGAAGTACCCTTTGCCATTGATGCCAAAGGGGGAGAAAAAGTTGAACAAGGTAGGTAAAAGAAGCATGATCTATGGGGGAGATCTGTGGACAAAGGAAGCTCATTCGAAGGGGGAGCTTCGGAGTTGTCATCAATGACAAAGAGGGAGATTGTTGACTAAATTGTCATTGATACCAACAGGTGTGTGTTAGTGTGTCTTGGTGCCCCTTGAGGAGCCTCTGAGGGTTGAGAAAGTGTCAGTGTCAAAGGAGACCTTTCGACTTTGTCCAAGCCCAAGTCTGAAACCCTTGGAGCCCTTAGGACATTGGCAAAATCCCTGAACACCCTATAGAGTGGTTAAGTAACCCCAAGTTGGCTTGATGGCTCCCCAGTTGTGTCATTGGTTCCCCAGCACCACAACCATGCCCTTTTGCCCTGGATTGTATCCTTGGTGGGTTGAAAAAGTTGCCAGAGTCCAAATGACACTTTCAATGGTCATTTGCGCTTGATAAAAGTCATGGTACCCTAAGAGAAGCCTAGGCACCCCACACCTTGATGGTTATGTATCTCTAATAACCTAACAAACTACTCTAAAACCCTTACCCTTAAGCCTACATCCTAATCTACATGCCTTGCCCTTAAAATGACTAATAATGCCTTAATGGTAACCATTATACACCAAAGTAGTTGTCATTTCTACCATCAACGAATAAGCTAATGGACTGAGGTATCTCGCTAGTTTTGGACTGTGTTTTAATTTGTAGATGGAGGGAATGAACAACATCAGAGAAGAAGTATTAGCAGACCCGAGTTTTGTTTTCTTCCACAGAGATTTTTGGGGTTTGAAAAGGATCTGAGTTTTAGGAGATGAAGGGAAAACAATCCTCCTTTTCACATAGCCCGAGTTTTAAAATGGTCTGAGGTTTATCTTCGCTGGTTTGATTGAGGATACACAGCAACAGCTCACCACAGAGTTCAAATTTTTTGGTTAAAACTCTCTTGAATAGTCCCAAGTTTTCTAGATATTACAACTCGTTTTTAACCTCTTCATGGGTACAACAGCAACAACAGAAGTCCCAAGTTTCTTTGACAGTTCGAATTTAAAGATTCGAGCTCTCTTTATGACTGTTTTTTTTGGGTTAGTCTGAAGCCCTCCTACAACACTAAGTTTGAGTACACAGTCAATGCTTTAGGTCTGCTACAACACATACACAGTGCCAAGGGTGACATTGACACGTCCCAAATTTGTTCAGGCAAGAATAGTCCAAGGTTTGGGATGCGAGCCCTTCTTTTGCAGTACACAGTCAACATTTTTAGTATATTCTACAAGGTATGTTTGAACAGTAAATACAGAAATGTATGCATATGAATACAGTATACACAGTGTATGGGTACATGTATACGTACAATGATGAGTGTACATGTGTACATGTGTTGAAGTGAACAAGGATGTGAACACTAGTGTACCATAGGGATGTGTATATATGTACAACAGTGTGTAAAGTTGTACACTGTGTATAGTGTACAGTGATGTACATAGGGATGTGTATATATATGTATGAGTAAGTGTACAAGTGTTCAGGTGTACAAGTGGTATGGTATTAATGTGCAACTAAATGCACAAGTTGAAGTATGAGATTGTGATCCATTACACGATGATGAATGTCTTGATATGATACATGATGATGATGATGTGATGATGCATGCTATGATGATGCACTCTATGATGTACATACACTCCTACACTGTATGATGATGATGAGATGAGTTGATGATTATCAGACCTTGATGATGATATGTTCAGACCTTCATGTTTGATGACTTGACAGTAACCAACAGTGTTGATGAGTAGCTTGACCAATAGTATTGATGTTTAATATGACAGTGATGACATGGGCAAAAAGATGATGTGGCAGTAATAACTACAGGGATGATTTGACAGTGACTAGAGTGCAGAGGTTATCAGCAGCAGAGTTTGGTATTTGACAGGTCCACAGGTTCGGCAATCTTCTTCTTATCAGGGTGGCAGGACGGGGCAAGGAAAGGAGGTTGTAGCCTCCTTCCGGATGAAACCAAAAAACTAGGGAGTGGCAGCTTCCTTCAAGTCGTAGCCTGTAA
The DNA here is from genome assembly GCA_001517045.1 of Pseudotsuga menziesii. Classification (NCBI taxonomy): domain Eukaryota; kingdom Viridiplantae; phylum Streptophyta; class Pinopsida; order Pinales; family Pinaceae; genus Pseudotsuga; species Pseudotsuga menziesii. Next base: position 169,515 of record LPNX010005314.1, on the reverse strand, counting down.
ATCAGGGGGTCGTAGCCTCCTTCCACTTGAAGCTAGAAAATTGAAGTCTATATAATAAGGGGGTTGTTCCCTCCTTCCAGTTATTTCTGGAAAACTATTTTTAAAAAGGTTTCCACGGTTTTACCCCCAGAACTTGGGTTTTCACGTTAAAAACTACTATGTACTATGCATCTCGTTATTTTTATACACATTGATGATGTGCTGTGATTGGTGATCAGCAACCTGCTTTTGATTAAAATTTTAAATAGTACAAATACTGATTCACCCCCCTCTCAGTATTTTTAACAATAAAGAGTACATATAGCTTTCCAAATATCAAAAGCATGTGACTTACCTGTGATGTGAGGTATCCCCTGATTTTTTATGGAGTCCAAAAAGATTCTTTGTGCCTTGATATCTTTCTTTTCAAAGGCAGTCTTCGAAGCAGCATGAGTGGGAACTGTGATGGTGTCAAAAGCACCAACAATATCCCATAGATCCAACTCTTTGAATAATACAATTATGACCTCTTTCCAAGGGTTGAAATTATCAGACCCTTCCATCCTGTCTTCAAATCACAATCTTGTTGGGGCCATGACTTCAACTGATAAACTTTTACCAACCCTGACTTGAACTTGTTATGTTTGTATCTCAATAATTTAACACCCTTTCTTCAGAGACCAAGCTCTGATACCATGAAGAAATTTGATAAACAATCACAAAACCTTATTATTGGACTTTTATCAAACACTTTGACTGCAAATCTAATTTATTACTTTTCTGAACTAATAATTCATAAAATGAATTTATCTGGTAGGGCCAAGCCCAAGGCAAACCCTCACGAGAGGAAAACCCAGAGAAAGAATTTTATTTATGAGAGATAAAATCAGAAATTCAACAGCTCAGAATTTCTTCTACAACACCAAAACAATTTCAGAAGCCCCGCTCATATGTAAATCTACATTGGAAAATGTGTCAAATAATACTCACAATCAACCCACACATGTGAACTGTACACAACAGTTTTTCGGGATTTATGCCAGGTACAAACTATAAAGTGTACAGATTGCATTAAATGCAAAAAATAGTCTTGAAATTCGTGCCAAACATGACCTCAACTATCTCGAAAACTGTGCCTGCAATATGCCTCGTTTTATGTTCTTGTATAATTTGTAATGATGGATGTACAGTCTGGCTGTACGGTCCAATGAATGCAAAGATAATTTCTTGGGAATCATGCCTTCAGTTTGTCTTGATGATTAGTCCTTCACAAAACAGAAATCTCCTTCTAATTTAATTTCTCTCTCTCACTTGTCTTCTCTCTTGATGTCTCTCTCTTTTCCCTGGACATTATTTTATACTTTATTTTATTGAAACCCTAATCCTAACTACCATAACTATCTAATCAACGGACGAGATTGATTAGACCTTAGGATTCTCATTAATTGCACAATATAAACTCATTTTTATTAATAAAGTGCACATTAAATATTTGGGCCCCACAACTTAAATCTCACTTTAATGATAGAGTACAAACTCACTTTTAAAACATAGTCACTTTACATTAAAAAAGTTCCCTAAGAAAATAAAACTTATGTCCCCCAATGTGACATCAAAATCATGGGGAAAGACCAATTGAGTTATAAAAACTAACATATTCCACGATTCTATTTTGTATAGATACACAGATAACTTCTTAGCAGTTATTACCTTAATTAAAATAGAAACATGCAATGGCAATGAACTAATCCATTTGAATTGACTACATGAGATCATGGAAAAAGACAACTCCAATAAAAGGTGTCTGGCCCAAGACAATCCCACTCAATTTTTAGTCCAACGAATTTGCCAGCATCCAATTAGCTACCACTCAATTTTTAGTCTAACGAATATGCCAACATCCAATTACCTAGAAAGCGACCTTATATGAATGGAGGAAGCTTAGTCTTGGACTCTACAACCCAAAAGTCATCAATCCCTCAAGAGGAGTTCATTGCACAACAATGTGAAGTCATATAGATTTTGGAGAAGCACCAAAACACCTAGATAATGGTAATACTCAAAAACCAACTCACTTTTCAACAATGAGAGGTCGTGTGGCTCTTGAAGACAAAGAAAAATGCCCAAGCATCAATAAAAATGCCCCAAGAATCAACAATAATGTCTAGGCCTCAATAAGTCTAAGCATCAATAAAAACATCTAGGCCTCCCTAAAAACGTCTGGGCATAAATGGAAATGCTTCAAGCATCATTAATAAAAATATCCAACTAATGAGAAAAATGCCTACAAATTGAAGTCACATTCAAGAGTCCAATAATTCAATCAATAACCAATTTAGCAACTAGCTATGTTATTGCTATGACTCCATAATAGAGGCCATCGATCTCTAGGGATAAGTTGGCATTCGATGATGGGATTTAGCTAGTTGTTAGAGATTCCATTAGACCAACAAAACCAAACTATGCAACAATTCAACCTACTAGTTACAAATTCCTCCCACATACATTTTCACAGTTCACTAGTAGCCATTAATGACATGGAGGAACTCTTAAATCACATAGTAAGCAAATCCAAGCAATATCCAATCACACAGAGTAAACATTGCACATGAGGCGATAATTACCCTGGAAACCCAAATGTGAAAAACAACATTCAAATGGTAGCTCAGACTATTACGGCATTCTTTGGTTACAATTTTGCCTATGGATTTCAGGCATCCTCTATGGATTCTCCTCTCCATGGAAAAAAAAAGACCCTCCAAGAATGAGAAATACAATGAGGTATAGGAGAGATGGGGGTTAGTAGGAAAGAAGGGACTAAACTTTCAGTTGCCATTTCTCCTCCCTCTTTTCCTCTCCTATTTCATTTTTTCATTTTTGTCTCATTCCATTTTACATAGTTTCTAACCTTCATAAATTTCCGAATTACATTGCAAGTACCAAGTCTTACCTCCATTCAGTGGTTCAGATCCAGTTTTGGGATGCCTAGTGAGTAGGATAGGGTGTTTGCCTTACTATAACTGCAGTATTGCGAGGAGGTTGCCTTACTGCAATTGTAGTATTGTGGAGTGGTTGCTTTACCACTATATCAGGGAGGTTTCAAACCCCCTTAAGCATGGAGTAAGGTACATATGTTTCAAGTTGCGAAAGGTAGCCCTTTTGTCCCTCCTTGTTTACCCCATAGAAAGCTTTGGATCAAACACTCCAGGGGATTATAGATTCATTAAGAAGCAAAGAGACGAGTAATACAAATATCCTAATGCCCAATGATTTGGCCAATAATACTTTGGCTTCTTACTCTCTAGCTAGAATTATAATTACTCTTGGCTTATATGCTACCACATGTTTTCCTCAATTGGATTCACATTCACTCACCATTTTTCTAGGCACTGTTGTCTTATCTAGCTTATTTAGCTATTTATAATTGCATTAGGTAGGACGATGTTTCTGTTGGAATATCCATCATCTAGACACTAGCCATGCATCATTATTTGGTGACCATGCATCATTATTCAGCTACCTAGTACATAGACCATGTTATTGACCTTGCAGTGTCGCCTTGATCCTAGTCAGTTTGATCCTCATTATCCACACATGCGACACTTTCCTCTTTTTAGGGCCATATGAGCCCACATGCATGATTTCCAGAGCACTTGATCTAGTATACTAGATTTTAGGTGCCTACCATCAGTTAACTAGCTCATGCACCTTGATTCCATCACAGTGAGTTAATAATGAGCTCTGATAACCACTCAACACCACTGTCAGTCACATCATGCGCCTCCTTGGACTTATCTCCCTAATTTCTAGCCCAGCAACACAGTCTTGCACCATTCACCTTCAGTTAAGTGGCCTCCCATCCTGAGTTACCACTGGAAATTGTGTTTGGAGATGTTTCCTAAGTTAACTAAGCCTGCCACTTGAGTTGAATTCAAATGCCTCCTAAGGCTAACGAATTCCATGTATTGTAACTTTTTTGATAGCCATCTAATTGCTGAAGAATAGAACAGTGACAATTTTTCATCTGAGTTTCAATTCCTGAGTGAATTACAACATCTTTTCTTCTTATTTTTTTGTAAAAGCTTTGTGAAATTAGTGAGGTTTGTTTCAGCTTTGTGATCCTGCCTATGGAATTTCACATTTTCACTCCAACTGTTACAAAGTAAAGTGTTTACCATAGTAGCTGTCTAATTACCTGATAGATGGGGACCTTGTTTTAACTTGCATTCTTAGTTTTGGTCTGTAAAATGAGCATAGCATCTCCATTGATAGGCCACTAATTGGGTCGATGATACTTTGGCTTCTTACTCTAGATAGAATTATAATTACTCTTTCCTTATATGCCCGCATGTTTTCATCGATTGGATTCACAATCATCATAATTCATGTTTTATAAGCACTTCCATCTTATCTAGCATATTAGCTGTTTATCATTGCATAAGGTAGGATGGTTTTTCACTCTCTGTTAGATCAATAAAGCACTTACCCTTTTAGCCTAATTATAATCCTCTTTAACACTGATATATACTGGCGACAAGCCAATCTTTTAAGTACTAGTGAAACCCTAAAAATTGTTCTCTTGAATGTTTAGTTAATCTAGTAGCTTTTTAATAATCATTAGAGTAGCCTTCAACTAATAAAATCCTTCCTTTGCATGTAATGTTGGCATTTGTAATGGCTATATACAGTTTCATAATCTTATGGATTTTTTCCAATTGGAGGAGACGATCCTGGCTGTGGAACGAACACCTACATGCTAACCACCCACTCATTTTAATTTTGATTAGCATTAGTGTCTTGTTGCAAATTAATGTAGCTTTCAGACGAGAAATGGACTTGTCCCCAGCCAGTTGGTTGAATGGTAAGTTATGGTGCTTGCATGAAGAGACCAAGTTCTGATCTTGTGGACATCTATTTTATACCAATTTGAACACCTAAATTGAAGAAGCGCTGCTGATACCAGGCCATCTACCAATCACTTTGCTTGCCTGGAATCCTATGTGCTAAAAAGACAGGAGAGAGAAATAAATAGACTATCAAGTCAGCAGTCACTATCTCGATTTGTTTTCAAATGCCATGTATTTGCAGCCAAAAAAAGGATTATCATGCATCTAGCATCTAGGGTAAGGGCGGTGCAGATGTGCTTTCTATCACATTAGCCGGAATGTAACTGCTAATTGTAATCACAGGCATCCTCAAATGACATTGGATTTGAGTTACAATTAAAGGAATCGGTTAGTTTCGACAGAAACGCACAAGGCACTGTCATTGAGAGGCAAAAACAATCTCTATACTTGGAAACTGCTCCTAGAATTTGTCTGTACTGGATTGTCCTTTGGACATTCATGCTTTCTTGAAATTCCTAATTATTTTCTCTGGGAATTGTCTCACTTTCTAAATGAATTTCTCTATTATAACTTCAAAAAAAAGAACAATACAAAAGGATACCACTGCTCTGCATAAGTTTAATAAAAACAACACATCTAGATCACATAAACTACCACAGTTCATCTAGAACACAGAACTATTTTTCTATAACCTTACAAATTCAATTCTGATAGTCAAGATATAGTTATTATTAGATGCTATTGAATGGAAACTTGGGTAGACACTCCTGGTTATGAAATTTACCCACCAAATATTCTAATGTGTTTGTATGCAATAGATGTGAAGAAAGTGTAATTGATGTTGTTGACAGCAGACAGCTCATCTAGGATATGCCACGTATCCTCTATTTTCCTGCCCGCATTCAAAATATGGAATATCACAGCTGCTACAGAACTAGAATACTGTGACAGCAACTGAATGATAATACTGATTTTTCATGTAAATGTAAACTGGTTTGAATGGGACAACTGTGGTGCCATTTTTAAGGTAATTGACAGCCAAAAAAAATATGTGCCCTGCATTGTTTCCGGATGAGAGTACTATCAGGATTCAGTACTAATGTGACTGCAACCGGCTTCGTGAGGGCAAGGGTTACCACACAAATCAAAAGTAAATTTGCTTTTGTAAATGAAGAATATAAAAATCTTTATGATGTCAATTTTCTATGGTCAACATTTGCTGGACTGTTTCCTGCATATATCATTTGGATCAGTATATTTTCGTTGACATCGATACAAACATCAAATGGCATGTATGTTCAACAAGAAACATAGTTCAATGTATTGTCTATATAACCCCGAGCATTAAGGAATGAATGATTTAGCTAAACTTTTACTAGACAAGAGGATGACAGGTTAAGACAATAAATGTTTCGAAAAGGAAATTATAATTTCCAGCTTTGTACGAGAATTTTGGATCAGACATCAAACCAAATCATTTTATAAAGACCAAGGTGTTAAGAAGTTCCAGCATACTTTCGTTGTTGATTTCTTCATGCAAGTTTCCCGTAACAAATGCTGCTAACTTGTAATAACCCTCAAGAGGATGGTAATATTTACAATGAGAGAAGAAAAGAAGACCTGAAAAGCAGTTTATGAAGTTCCCATTATGAAATATTACACTGAAGTACAAAGTTAGGAGTATCTTTTCCCATGCTCAGGTTTATGTGTGAATTCATAGTCTAAATGCACAAAAGCCCGCTCTACCTCAGGAAGAGATTCCAATTTTTCCTGAAGTTTTTCTCCAACATCATGAGCCTCTTCTAAAGGCATATCTCTGGGTAGTACAATGTCTACCTCAACAAAGTAATGAGAACCAAATGTGTAGCCTTTCACTGTATCAATATGTCGTATAGCTTGGTGATGATTCCAGCAGAGATATGTCAACTTTTGCAAATAATCAGGTGAAGCCGATTTCCCAACCATCGATTTCACATTTTCCAAAACTGTTTTTGACCATGTTCTCATAGTGTAGAGAGCCAGCTGCAAATAATATCCACTATCAACATTATGATATCAAATTTAAAAAGTCTAATGAGATTGTTTTTATTTACATGCGAGATGTTACTATTTTAAGACATGCTATAGATGGCAGTGGTCTCCTAGCAGTTCAATCCATTTTCAGTTTTTGCCTATTTTTAGGAGCTAAAGTTTAAACTACTATTTTCAGCATGTCTATATTTGGAAGGTATAGTGGTGGAGAGCTCCAGGTTCCAATGGGTGGAGGATGGTGAGTCAAACACAAAATTGAGTAAGTGGATATATTGTGAGTGAAATGTGGTAGTAATGTGGAGGGTTTCTATTTATAGAAAGTATTGCTAAATTTCTCTTATATCAAAACCCTAGATTGATGTCAAAACTAGAGGGTTAAGGTCCAGCAAAATCCTTGCATGAGATATTAGCTCAAAACCTGATTTGACCCCTTAGCATGTTGACTAAATTTGTCGTTCACTAGTTTTGCTATTTTTTTATCTCAACTCGCCTTGTTAGTTTGGTCTTTACTTTAGCCTACCTCGACCTCTTTGAGCATAAAAGATGTTCCTAGAAAACATGTTATTCAAGGAAAATTCGTGGGAGTGTTTTTACTTCTGGCAGGGTTTATTTTGAGTGACAATTATCCTTCTCCACTTGCGTTCAATTTCATTTTTCAAAGGAGATTTATGGTGTTATTAGCTGCTTATATATATAAAGGCAGCACACTAGCTAGGAGAAGCTTGTTATTTCAACCAGGTTTCATTTATATTTAAAAAAAGACAGCTATGAGTGTCCAGGTGCTGAAGTGACTGATTTCTAGCTGATTACAGGCGTAACAGTGAGATAACAGCAGAGTTACTTCAAGAAGATATGCTGTAGGGGTTGATTTTAGGTAGATTGTGTTTGATTTATCATTACCAGCAGTACCACAGGAAGTAACAGTTCAACTTATGAATGAACATTGAGAACTATGACAAACAGTGATTAAAATAACTTAATCCACACAGGATCAACGTGCAGTAAGGTATATTTTTGTGCAGGTTCTATAATTAGAAATTGATAAACAGCAGTCACACAGTGGGATCGGATTTCTATTACCAGAAAGTTTTGGTCGACGTATGCTCATGAAAACATCGATCCTTAGTGGTTACTGCGTTTTTGGAGAATATTTGAGGTTGTGAATTAATAAACAGTGATATTTGGCCACAAAAAAACATTCGCGAGTCACTGCTAAGTTGGTTTTGCTTGCATGAATCATTAATCTGAGTTGATCTTTTCCTCTCTCATGCATAACTAGGATGTACTAGCCCCGATATCTTCAGTTTCTATATCAGCAGAGCAGAGATCACTCGGGAGATGGACAGTATTCTTTAGAGGAGGAGTTTGCAGCAGTGGAATACCACCATTCCTTCACCTTCCCGGTCCTGACACCACTACACCATTGTATACAACAAGGCCTATTGTAACATATTGTGCTTTGTTTATATGATGTAATCAGTCTCTTGAATAAAATATGCCTTTGGTCCACTTACACTTGACATCCAGCTCTTTGGATCACTTGATTATTTATTGGACAAGTAGTATTGCAGTGTGTGGTTGGCTTCCATTGCAGTTTTTTTAAATTTATTCTTCACTCAAGGTACTCATTCACCCACTTTCCTTTTACCTATTCACTGTTGTAATTGTCTTTAATGATCTGATCTAAACCATTGTTACTTTATTAAGTTCTCTTTCACTTTTGACTGCTCATTGGCAGTCTAAAGTGAGTTTTATGTGTGCTTATCAGTTGGACTTTTACACCCATAGGGACACCCCCCCTGAGACTTGAATGGCACCAACCTGAATGGAGAAGCATTCAACATGACTGGGGTTTTTTGCTTATAGTTGTTGGGTATCTTCCTGTGCAGGTTTGCGTGGTAACATGACCAAAAGAAGTCAGTATTTCTCCGGGTTACGACTAGTGAGGGACTCCCAAAGGGATCGCCTCGGGTAATACATATAAGTTACATATAATAATCAAACAATGTATTAAAATAGTATATCAATGTACCAAAAAAAGGATGCAAGAAATTCTGGTACACACTATAATGCCCTTATATGTCATGCCTAGGACTCGGACTGATTCTCCTCTTGGAGAGACAAATTACAGGAAAAGCTTTTAACGAAACAAAAGAAAAACCTTGCTCAAATACCTACAATTATATGATGATAAGTAATTGAACAACTGCAAGTTTCTTATTAAGCAAGTGGACACTGCTAATGGAAAGGACACAATGACTAAATGGAATAAAAACCAGTGTTCCACGGGGACTCGCCCCCAAGGTCGGGAGCTCACCCCCCTCTCTCCCCACGCCCTGGGGGCCTGGGGGCTCCTTCCGAAACGTTTCCCCTCGTCCCCAATTTGGTGAAACATGGGGAAACGCAGGGGGGAGCTCTCCCCCCTGTTTTGAAGCGCGCACCTGTGAAGTGGGGGGCTCCTAGGCGCTCTAGTAGTAATGGTAATGTTAAATTCTTAAAGTAAAAGTGATATTTTCCTTATCTTTCATTTTCTATCCTTTTACTTAAATTTTTAACATTACTATTAACTGTTTCAGGATGTATGAGAGTGGTTCCAACCTCATCGGAGTTCATACGCAAAAAGTAGAATTTTAGATCCCATTCAGGAATCAGAATTCAACAGACTTGACAATTTTCAGGATTTCAGGATTGCAACGTTTCCACTCAATTTTATCATGTATGAGGTTAAGGGATTTTTATTTAATCAAGCACATCAACCTCTCTATGCACCTTGATGTTGGTGGTGTTGATTGTTAAACTCCTCTACCATGACCTTAATTAAAATGTACCCTTTAGTCAAGCAAAATCACTTATTAAGCATGATTTGTTTTTCTAATTTTACCTTATTTTAATGCTTGGTTTAGGAAGTTTCATCAAAATTGTAGGTTGTTGAGTAATGTCCTTCAAGGATCAACTTCGAGATTCAAGGTAGAGGCAAGGGCTAAAAGCCTAGAGGAGGCGGGCACAGGGTGCTATTGATGAATAGGATCCCAATATAGGATTAATAGTTCGCTCTTGCATAATTGTATGTTGGACTTGAAATCCTCAAATAATGTGATGCCCTCTGGGATCATGAAGAAATAGGGTTCTCTGGTCACACTTCCCCATTACAACATCTATGCCATGGATTTTTCACAATGTTGAAGTGTGTTGAATCATTGAAGAATTAGACTATATTTACAGGGAGCAGCTTAAAGTATATTTATACAGGATGAATTGTTATTGCCGAGATTTATAATATTATTATATTTTTTATAACTTTTATGACCTCGACGTCCCCCCGCCCCCCCTGAATTTCCCTAAAATTTGGGGGTGGTCTCCACACGTCCCCAACATGTGTTTCCCCGCTCCCGCGTCCCGGAGACTTGGGGGAACATTGATAAAAACTAATCTTCACTCTTCAATAGCCAGTGCTGAGAACCCATAGAGCACACTCAATAAATAAAATAATTCAAACTTGTACAAGGTATGAAGTGTAAAACAAAGCTCAAAAAACTGCTTACCACAATTGCTCCAGCAGGATCTATCCACCAGTATAGCTTGCTTGCAAGGATAGCAGCGACTAGACCAATTGCATTGGTGATGACATCAAAGAAGTGATCTTGAGCATATGCCTTCACAATCTCATTAGAAAAACTTCGACAATAGATTACAAGGACCAACTTCACGAGAGTGACAGAAACCATGATTCCAACCACCCAATGCCATTTGCCACCATCCAAAGATAAATTATGCTTCTGTAGACATTTGGAGATAAGAGTTGACAGAAGTTAGATCCTTATATATCAATTGACAAAATACTTTGTTCTCAAAATGCAACAAACACAGGACTGACCATAAGGTATTTGACAAAGAGCAACCAAAGGTATAATAAGAAGCACAGCAGAACATAGATTTTACAAATCCATGGCTATATTAGCTCAAAATGTTTACAGCTCTGGAAATCTAGAAAAAAAGGTAACATTAAGACGAGGCAGACCGATGATTGCTGCATGAAAATAGAAAGATAGAAAGTAGAATGATTTTGTAAAGTCTAAACTGTAAAACTTAGCATACAAGAAGGTTGCAAGAAAAATGCTCAAGTATTCACAAGTGTTTTCCCAGGGGACAATAAAGAAACATTCTTGGCTATACAAAGATCACCTTCTTTAAAAGATCCTAGAAACAGTCTTGGTTGTACGGATTTTTAAAAAAAAGTTTCTTATTTACAATAAGGAAAAATACTATGCCTTTACCAAATACAGAGTTTTTTCATAAGATACAAGCAAGTTTAACAAACTCAAGAATACCAAGGGAGTCGAATTGTGTGTCAATTGCATTTGAGAAACAAAAGGGAACACCTGAACACTACTTCATTGGTTTATTTAAACTTCTTGAAGTAAAAAATTAATGTGTGATTCATTAGATAGTTTCCAATTACTTGACTTGCTAGATCTATTGCACCCTTGGGATTTCCCTACTACTGAGATAGCCAAGATAAGTGGGTGTGGGTACAGGTGTGGGGATTCTATTATTGAAATTTGAGTACTTGGGGAGGGTGCATAATACATACACAAATTCAACTACTAGGGGAGGGTGCAAAATACATACACACATTCAACTATTTGGCAATTTGAAAAAAACAATCGTGTCTCAAGCAGTGGCAAATTTAATTATCCAGTGGGACTTTTATTAAATGTTAAATTTGTTTTTTCTTAATTTTTTACTGGTTCTCAATTATCCTGATGTGGCAAACTTTCCCCTTACCCAATTTGGGATATTTTACAATTACTGCAGCCTGCTTACAACATTCAAATCAGAGTCCTTTGGCTGAGGAGTTGCAAGTGGGGGGCATCTATTCCACACAAGCTGTGCAAGACTTGCACTTGGCTCCAAGTCCTATTGCAACTATAGGTGCAAAACAAGCACAAGAACAAGCAGGAATGTCATTGGAGAGACTTGAACCCTGTTGAGGGCGATCACAACACTCCACTTTCACCAACCCAACAAGCCACCATTGTCAGAATTTGATTTTTGTTAAACTGGAAAAATATAGATCATGCTTTTTGAAAAATGTTATGCGGCTTTAAAATTTCAGTCTTGAATTTTAATTTCACAAATTCTTGGGAAAAATTTGAAATTTAATATGTGTATTTGATTTTAATTTAATATATGAAGGCATAACAAAATTCAATCAGTTCTGTTCGTCGAACTTAAGGGCAAAATTTATCAAACATTTTTTGTAGTGGCAATTTTTTTCAAATTTCATCGTCTCTGAATCCAAACACGGACATGAACCAAGTGATATATATAATCTTCAATTTGAATTATGAATGTAAAATTCAAATAGTGATTGTGACATTATCTTTTATTATTTTACATTTTAATTCTATATATCTAAGTTCTTTTGTTCTGCATTTTTTATTTTCAATATATGAGGTCTGTCAAAACACAGCAGTAATAGGATCAGAATGTAATGAATATAACCAACAAGTGGAATTCCCCTTTAACACATTTGTAATGACCCGATATAAAGTGTTTAACAGTCTTAATAAAACTAACGATTGTAGATTACAACCTGTAAAATCAGAAGTATATGACAGTCAACAAAGCCAATACCACGGTGACTAATCAGTCCACAATTCATATATCCTTATTACCAATTTAATGTCACTAGAAAGAGGCATGACAAGGATCAAACATAATTACCCAATATGCACCCTGTATATTTAAGTATCAAAAGAGTATTTTTATAGATCAAAATTTTACAGTATTAATTGTTGTTGAAAATGTAACTCCGCAAGATATTCTATTGTATATTATTATTGTATTTTATTGTACCTCCGTCGGAGATGTTTTTCCTCCGCTCAGGGATGTCATTATTGTATATGGTCATGCTAGATGTCGAGACTCAAGATTATTCAAATAACTAAGAGGGGGGTGAATCACTTATTTCTAAGCTTAAACAATATCCAATTTTTAAACCTTTATTACTGCTCACAAATTTACAGTCATGATGATGCAACAAGTATAACGAAAGGAAAATTTTACAGTATTAATTGTTGTTGAAAATGTAACTTCGCAAGATATTCTATTGTATATTATTATTGTATTTTATTGTACCTCCGTCGAAGATGTTTTTCCTCTGCTCGGGGATGTCATTATTGTATTTGGTCATGCTAGATGTCGAGACTCGAGATTATTCAAATAACTGAGAGGGGGTTGACTCAGTTATTTCTAAGCTTTAACAATATCCAATTTTTAAACCTTTATTACTGTTCACAAATTTACAATCATGATGATGCAACAAGTATAACAAAAGGAATGATAATCATCAATCACACACATGATAGAGACATTGAAAACTATACACGAGGAAACCAACAAAAACCTTTCTTCTTAGAATGTCAAGCAGCTCCAAAGCATTTACATCATCTTTGTTTGAGTACCTAATCAAACGAGGCTGCAACCTCTGTTTACAAGTTCCTACTTGTAGAGAGCACCAACCCTCATGTTTTTCTAGCACCCACTAGAAAAAACAATTCTCCAACTACTACTGAGTGGAAGTACCCACTTCCACTTGTATAGGCTCCAACTTGTACAGAGAAGACAACATGTTTTTCCTAGAACCACCCTACCACCCTTATTCCCTAAATTTTAACTTGTTCAGCACCATATGCAGAAAACCAGATATAGCTATGCTTACCAACTCTGTTACACTTTCTAATCTACTTGTGCATCTGCGCATTCAAACTTGGCTCCCTTCATTGTCTTTGTTCTGCGTATTCTTCCCATTTCAATGCTGGTCATAGCTTTCTCTCACCCATCGTTTTATGCTTGCCAATCTTTATTCCCTTCACCTGTTCGTATGCCTGACTTTCAATTTCATAATTGATCAAAAAACCGTTCAATGACTCATGGCAGGCAAGGAACCCAATCGATAAGCATTCTAAACTTCTTTAACCCTCTACTGCCAAGTTCTTGAATTCATAACTGCTCGAACAAAATTTCCTTTGTATTTTGGGGGTCCTTCAATTTCTTGGACATGTGGGTTATGGACCCACATATGGACCGATAATGTTCATGGTAGCAACAAGAAATCTTTTAATAATTTTTTCACGCCTCCACTAAATCTTATCTCTGCTCCCAAACTAGCAAACTTGCCAACCATTTATCAATCAGCAACATGACCAAATATTTCTTCTGTAACTTCTGTAATCTCGATTCCGCAACTTCTGTTCCGCAGGCTATCTTTCCACAGTACAGCTTTCCGCAAGCTTGCGTCCGCAACCTTAGTCTTTCTGCAACTCAATCTTTCCGCAACAACCTTTCCGCAATTGCGGATTGCGGGTTGTAGGTATGTAATTCCCAGTATTCCCAAAAACTGACTTCCGCAATCATGCGGCCGCAATGGTCCTTTCTGCAATCGGATTGCGGATTGCAAATCCATCTTCCCACTTTTCCCAAAATTGGGCTTCCGCAATTTTCCTTTCGCAAGTCTCTTTCCGCAGTCGAGTACTTTGCTAACACATTCGTCCATATGTCCATGAGGATACACACAGACAATCCGATCTGTGAACACAAGAAAAACTTGTTTTGGCCCAATTTACTGTGTAAAAAGAATTCATCCGATATTGAAGGTATTCATCCAAGATGAGTCATAGTTTGCTTCCTCAGGGGAACTAGTTTGCTTGCATACATGAGCAGAAAGCCTAATTACACTTCGATCTTTGCTTATCTGTCCTCCTCGCTGTTAGAATATATGCTTGGAACTTATGTGTTGCCATCAATGAAAACCGCATCACAATCTGATCTGTTTCCATATGATCGCAATACCTATCATAATGCCAACAGTCTCCCCCTTTGGCATTGATGGCAACCTTAAAATTCTGGATGCATGCTGCACTTGTAATCACCGACTACTTATCATCTATAGCAACAAAAACTTCTCCCTCTTTGACATCAATGTCAAAGAAGACTCTATAACACAAGTCCCCCTATCAAAGTGAACAAGTTATTTGGAGTAACATATGATACCCAGCTTCTGGCGTAGGTACTCAAACTATGTCTTTGGTAAAGGTTTAGTAAAGATATCAACAATCTGAATATGCGGCTAACTGAAGATTCTAATTTCTAGGATACCAGAGACCATAAGTCATTGTGCCCTTCAAATATTTGAATATCCTCTTAACCACCGCCAAATGACTTTGCTTAGGAGCAAACTGAAATCTACCTACCATTCCAACAGCTTGCATTATATCAAGACGAGATGTTGTGATGTACAAAAGACTACCTATCATTGATCGATATGTTCTTTGATCAACATCAAGTGAGGGATCATCCTTGCTAAGCTTACAACCAACAACCATAGGCGTACTAGCAAATGAAGAATCTTCCATCTGAAATCTCTTCAACATCTCCTTCAAAATACTTCTCTTGCTAGAGAAATAATCCTTTAGAACTCTGAATAATGTGGAGACCAAGGAAGAATGACAGTTCTCCTATCATTGACATCTCGAACTCAAATTGCATGGCATTAGCAAACCACTGAACAAAAGAATCATTAGTACATCCACATAAACCATAACAACTAATAAATCATCACCTTCAGATTTGATGTACAAATTATTATCAACAGTACGTTTCTTGAATCCTTTGTCCTGTAGATACTTATCCAGTCTATAATACCAAGCTCTTGGCACTTGTTTCAATCGATATAGTGCCTTCTTCAGTTTGCAGACATGGTCAAGATTGTTTGTCAGTTGGAATCCTTCAGGTTGCTCCATATAAACTTCTTCTTCTAGATCTCCATTGAGAAATGCTGACTTAACATCCATCTGATACACTTTGAAGTTCTTATGACCGGCATAGGCAACAAACATTCTGATAGCTTCCAATCTTGCCACTGGTGCAAAGGTTTTATCAAAATCCTGTCTCTCAACGTGTGCATGCCCCTTACAGACCAATCGGGCTTTATTCCTCACAATTCGTCCTTGTTCATTTATCTTATTTTTAAACACCCATTTGGAGCCTATTAAATTCTTATTTGCAGGTCTAGGAACAAATTCCCAAGTATTATTCTTTTCAATCTGATCAAGTTCTTCATTCATGGCTCTAATCCAGTCTTCATCCTCACTGGCTTCTTCAAAATTCTTAGGTTCAGTTATAGATAGAAAAGCGACCTAAGATTGTTCTGAAGCTTTAATCAATTTCCTTGTTGTCTGAACTCCTTTATCCTTGTCACCAATTACCTAATTTACAGGATGATTCTTTTTAACAATTCTAGAAGTTTCTTTTGTTTCTGTCTGTTGTTTTGACTCTACCTGAATGTTTGTACTTTCATCATCTGACTCTGAATCTTCCTTTTCTGATTCTTGGACCTATTCTTCCTCAATTTCAACTATATTCTCTGTATTTGATTCAATATTACTTATCTGACTATCATTCACAGGAATTCCTTCATCTATTTTAATGTCAATACAGTCAACCAATTTATGCAACCTTTTATTATAGCATATGTATCCTTTACTGTTTGTGGAATATCCTAGGAAAATACCT
Source organism: Pseudotsuga menziesii (assembly GCA_001517045.1). Taxonomy (NCBI): domain Eukaryota; kingdom Viridiplantae; phylum Streptophyta; class Pinopsida; order Pinales; family Pinaceae; genus Pseudotsuga; species Pseudotsuga menziesii. The sequence continues at coordinate 153,082 of LPNX010005314.1, read as the reverse complement.
TCATCGACCCTGTCATCATATTTGCCAAGATGTGATCATTACTTTTAATATAGCATTTACTTCCAAAGACTTTAAAATGTTTAATAGAAACAGGGCTTCCAAACCACAGTTCATAAGAAGTCTAATCGTTGTTTGGCCTTAGATCAGCTTTGTTAAGAATATGGACAACTGTGTGAATTGCCTCTACCCAATATGTCTGAGCAATATTTTTTTCATTCATCCTTGATATCGCCATCTGTTGAACTGATCTGTTTTGTCTCTCAACTACTCCATTCTGCTGTGGAGTCCCTAGGATAGTATACTCTCTTTTAATTCCATGCTTATTATAAAACTCTTTGAAGTCTTCTAAACTAAATTCTCCTCCTCTATCAAACCTTATTGCCTTCAGTCTTTTACCTGTCTGATTCTCAGTCAGATCCTTAAATACTTTGAACTTTTCAAATGCTTCAGATTTTTCCTTTAGAAAGGAAACCCATGTGAGTCTAGAGTAATCATCAATGACCAACATAAAATATCTTTCTCTTCCTGTGCCTTCCTTCCTTGGTGGTCTATTACGAAGAAATATAAAAATTGGGAAAGGTACTTCTGATAAAGAAAGAAAGGATTTAATAGAGTTAGTAAAGGAATACAGAGATGTGTTTGCTTTTACATATGATGAGTTAAAATCCTATCGGGATGACGTATTCCAACATACTATTCCCCTAAGGTCAGGAGCTAAACCTTTTCGGCAAAAACTTAGACGAATAAATCCCAAGTTGGCCTCCATGGTCCAAAATGAACTACAAAAAATGTTGGCAGCAAGCATCATTGCACCAACAAAACATTCGTCATGGTGCTCAAACTTGGTTGTGGTAAGAAAAAAGAATGGGCAGTTGAGGATATGCGTCGATTTTCGAAATTTGAATATTTCATGCATAAAAGACAATTACCCTCTACCTGATATGGAAACATTACTGCAAAGAGTAACTCGATCTAGTATAATGTCCATGCTAGATGGTTTTTCAAGATATAACCAGGTGCTAGTAAAAAAGGAGGATCGACACAAAACCACCTTCACCTCACCTTGGGGAACATTTGAGCATTTAAGGATGTCTTTTGGCCGTTTGAATGCAGGTGCAACATTCCAAAGAGCCATGGATTATGCTTTCAATGAGTGAATTGGGAAAATAATAGAAATCTAACAAGATGACCTTACAATTTTTTCAAAAGAAAGCTCTGACCACGTATCTCATCTCAGAAAAGTGTTTGAGAGATGCAGGAAGTTTGGCATATCATTGAACCCAGCCAAGTCAACAGTTGGAGTTGATAAGGGTAAGTTGCTTGGACACATCATTTCCGAAGATGGGGTCAAAATTGACCCAGAGAGAGTAGAAGCTATAAAGAAGGTCTCCTTACCCCATAACAAGAAATCCCTACAGTCCTTTAATGATCAGATCAACTTTATAAGGAGATTCATACCAAACTTAGCAGAATTGATGAAACCTATGCAGAAGCTACTCAAGAAAGATGCTAAGTTTGAATGAGATAAAGAAGGAAAAGAAGCTTTTGCATCCATAAAGGACTGCATCTCTAGGTCCCCTGTTTTCATAAGTCTAGACTACTCCAAGGATTTCCAGATTTTCTCATTTGCATCAGAAGACACAATCATCGGAGTTTTGTTGCAAAAGAACAAGAAGGGTCAGGAACAGCCTATTGCATTCATGAGTAGATCCTTACAGAATTCTGAACTCAAGTACACTACCATGGAAAAACAAGCCTATGCCCTTGTCAAATCTTTAAAACAATTCAGAACTTATATAGGTTACTCCAAAGTGGTTGGCTATGTCCCTCATTCAGCAGTGAAGGATATCGTGTCTAGACAAGATTGCCTTGGTATAAGGGGAAAGTGTGTATCAAAGATCCAGGAATATGACTTGGAGATCAAACCCACTAAATTAATCAAGGGGCAAGGACTTGCCAAGATGATGACAGAGGGAAATGAACAAGCTTTAGGTATGGTCTGTCAGAACAGTTCACCAACATCATCCATTTCAACAGGAATTCAACATCTTCAACAACAACAGTGGTATTCATACATTAATTCTACCTCCTCAACCTAACATGTCATGATCATCTAATTGGCCACAAGAGAAGATCACTAAGATTGCAAGCCACTAAGTACTGACTCACACAAGAGGGATTGGGTTGGAAAAACCCAGATGGCCTCATACGTAGGTGTGTGGATGAAGAAGAATCCCGAAGACTCCTGGAGGAGTTTCATTCAGGATTTTGTGGTGGGCACTTTGCAGCCAAAACCACAACTCACAAGATCCTTAGAGTCGGATACTATTGACCCACTTTATTTACTAATGTGCACAAGTTTGTTAGGAATTGCCAGAAATGTCAACTATTCACAGGAAACAAGAACTTGTTGCATTACCCCTAAAGCCGGTAGTAATCCAAGCCCCTTTTCAGCAATGGAGCCTTGATTTCATTGGGAAATTTAAAGTCAATTCAAGTGATGGTTATACTTGGATTTTAACAACGACAAATTATTTTACCAAGTGGGTAGAGGCCATACCTACTAAAGCAGAAACTGAGAAAGTGGTTATGGACTTCCTAGAAGACAAAATCATCACTAGATTTGGGGTTCCTGCTAAGATAACCACAGATAATGCCAAAGCCTTCAGTTCAATAGCAATGTCTTCATTTTGCTTTAGTATGGCATTATCCTATCCCATTCCTCAAATTACTATCCTCGGGGAAATGGTCTAACTGAGTCAAACAACAAAAACTTGATGCCATCGTAAAAAACATTGTTGGTGACAACAAGAAGGCATGGGATAGTAAAATCAAGTTTGCACTTTGGGCTGATAGAACTACTAAGAAAAGTGCAACGGGAAAATCTCCTTTCAAGTTGGTTTATGGCATGAATGTGACTTTCCCTATTCATCTTCAGTTACCAGTGTACCAGACTCTGCAAGATTCAGGTTCAAATCAGGATGACTTTCAGAGTAGAATAAATGAACTGATAGAATTGGATGAGGTGAGAAGAAGGGTTGTTAACCAGAGTATTAAAAATCAGGATAAGGTTAAAAGAAATTTTGACAAATGATCCAAACCAAGGGTTTTTCAGAAGGGAGACACAGTGTTACTTTCGGACAAACGGAGAGAAAATATGAGCAAGCACGAAAATTTTGATAGTTTATGGATGGGCCCTTACATCATTCATGATGTGGCGGGTGACAACTCTTTTTATCTCAGTGACATGGATGGGGAAAAGCAGACTCTTCCTATCAACAAACAGATTCTGAAACTGTTTTTCAGTGAAAATATTTGATGCCCATGAGGGAATCTTTGTATCATCACTCTCTAAACCTCTCTTCGCATTTTATTTCTTAGCTTGGTTCATTTTCTGTATATTACTTTGTACATTATTTTCTGTATATTAGTTGTATAAAAAAAAATTCATTTTTGTATCATATACTGCCGCTTATTTTGTTTCATATGGTTATCTATATATATGTGACTGACTTATCCTAGTTTTTGTGCAAGAACCAGAGATTCTAGGTTTCTCGTATGATTGATTTCCACGAGGTTTAGATCAATCACACGTCCCACAGTTGGAGCCAGATGTTACCAACTAGGATACACCTAGTTGGACTTTCAGTGAGCCGCCAATGATGAACAAGATACTTGTTCGTATTCAGAGTTCAGAAGTCCTTTCAAGCCCTCATGGTTTTTATTTTTTATTTTTTATTTTTTGTAACACATGTTTATACCCCCTTGGGGAAATTGTAAAAAATGTCCTAGCATTTAATTTTTTAAAAAGGCTTGGCTTCCCAGACTGAAGCATCAAGCCGACTAGCCCAAAGTGTTTTTTGCCTTGGTTATTATTGGTTGTTGAACAAACGACTAATAATTTCTGAGTTTTTCACTTGCACCTCCAAAGCTGGGGTAATCATCTTGGTGTTTCGGACTTAGGAGGTTATTAGAGCCTTCGTGTCAGTGTTTTTCAACATGCTAGGCATTCGATTTGAGTTGTATGGACATGTACTAGGTCCCCCTAGAGTTTCATTGGTTTCCGAAAAAGAAATCTCGTTTTTTAAGCCATTTTTTAATGGTTTAATTAAAAAACTTTAGAATGTAATAAAAATCATATACGAAGTCCGTTTCTGACATGGCGATGCTCGTTTTGACACTCAGAGCATACTCTTTACCCTATGGACTACTTTCCACATTAGTCGGGAAGCCGAAACACCTCGTGAGGCATTATTTGGCTAAAAGTGCATCAAGATGGCATTTTAATGCTAAATTTGAGCATATTGGCACTTGGTCAAAATAATTAAAAAGTCAAAAAATGACTTTTTAAGTGATTAGTGGGTCGTGGGACATGGTGGTTTCCATAGTGACGACTTCATCTCTTGGCAAAATGTCATTATATTGTAAGTTTTGGGGCTAGCGAGACATGTCTAAAGAGTGCATGTGCCCACCATGGCGATGTCACATAAATAGCAATTGGAGGATGGGACACTTTTGAATAATTTAAACGTAAGTAAGGAGTGACCTCATCACACTTCATATGATCTCATATATCCATGTACCTTTATCCTAAGTCTCACACCTTTCTCGTGTCACGATATCCGTACAAATTTGGATTAGCATGAAGGTGGATAAAGATGATTGGCGATTGGAGCTGGTGGACTGGCGGTTGAAGTTAGATTGCTTGGCGACTTGATTGAAGGACAAGCCAATCAAATCCTGTTCTAATTTATCCTTGGCGTGATTGCCTTCGAGGTTGGTCGCACTCTATCTCAGTGGTTAGCACACGTGTTGCATGTGTGGCGTCTTCATGGTAGGCGTTGAGAAATCTTAGGAGGGTAGGCGCATCTCATGAGAGGTGGCACCTACCTCCTCATCTCAACTGGAAATCAACTCAAGCTGTCACCCATGTTTTGATCTAGATCACTCAAGCTCAACTGAGCTTGATCTTCAGTGCTGGTGAGGCCTCCCTGTGTCTCTCTTTTCTTATTTAAGAGGGTCACATCTCCGTTGTTAAGGATCGGAAGGTTGAACCTCTGCTTGCATACATTGTAATATTTTTTCTAAGTATTGTTAATAAAAGGCTTTGGAGGCAATTTTTGTGTGGGATCCATAGATGTTTGGTTGATGTTGTCTTTATGCTAAATCATTGAGGTAATCTGTATCAACTCCTTTCATATTTTGCAATTGTTGGGATTACTCGTCTTTGTAAGGGAATTTACATTTCGGTAAGAATAGGAAGTGATTCTTGTTAGGTTACTTCTTATTGTGGAATATATTAGATTACCAAGTTTTATATGATTTCTTGTATGGATCTATAATATTGCTTATCTTCTTATCATTATACACAGGTGCTTTTAATCCCCTTGGCATTTTGTTGAAGGTATTTTACAGGACACTTGAGCTGGAGCATTTGATAAGCGAGTGGTCTCTCCCTTTTCTCCAGTAATTTTGAAAGAGAAAGCATCATCCCTCGAATCCCACCAAAGGAGGCGTCACCATCCCTTTTCTACTTCTTGCTCCATCTAGTTCTGTCACTTCTTGATCCAAAAAATCTCAAGTTTACTTTGGTTACTGTTTCTTTGCTTAGATCTACATTTTAAAGACATATCTAAAGTAGATTTAAACTCCCAAGTATAGATCTTGTTGAGTGAGTAAAAGTTTGTGTTCTTTAATTCTTTAGATCTAGCTCTCTTTTTGCAAGTTTAAAGTTGAAATTCAAAAGTACTTGGTTAAGAGGTTTAAAGAGCTTTCAATTTATTTATTTAGCATTTTAGTGCTTGAAATTTGCTTGCCATTCTCTTCAAGAGGCAAGCAAAGATCCTAAGAAGGCAAGCTTTCTAGCTTGCCTTACTTCGTTTTTTCCTTTTTTATATTCAGTTGTTACTTAGAATTTTTTGGGCAAACTTTGGAAGTTTTCCAAAAGCACTTTAAGAGTGCTTTTGGGCACATACCACTAATATTTGTTGGTTGTTTTTTGCAAGTTTGCGATAAAAGAGAAGGAAACTCCGGCAAATTTTCAAAAAATTGACAAAAAAAAGACAAACAAAGCTTCCAATCACATAAAAATTATTCTTTTTACAAGTTGTAAGCCTTTGGATCCCAATTTGAGGACCAAAGTGCACTTTCTTTTGCATCATTGTAAAAGCAAAAATAAAGTTTAAGTAGGCTCATTAGAGCCCAATCCCCATCTCCCTGGGGGGATTTGTGTCGGTGTCCTTTTTTCTGTTTTCCTTATATGTTGTTAGCGTAGTTGTTTTTCTTTATCATTTCATGCTTTATTTAAGTTTTGCAAAAGTAATATGAATACTTACCCACTGCGCTATACCGAAGTACCATAAGGGAAAATATTTGAGCAGCGTAGTAATTAAAAAAATAATAATTGTTATGCACTGTTGAGTTTAAAATAAACCCCCTTGCTTTCTAGAGTACAGGTTCATGGATAAGGGCTTGCCCAAGTACTGAATTTGGAAAGAGACTGCTAGGTTTTACCTTTCTTAATCAAAAAACTTGTTCTAAAACATTTAAAATTTTACAAGGCCTTCATCCCATGTGCTCTACTTCCACTGCAGCTTCCTCTGATCAATTGGTAGTATCATAAAGGGATTTAGGTGACTAGCTTAATTAGTTTTCCACTTCAAAATAATTCTCCCCTGGCGAAAATCCAACGCCGCGAATCAAGCCGTTGCGGTGGCTAAATCCACAAAGGAAGCGACAACAACTGGGCAGTGACCTCGAGACATTGTTAGGCTACACCCTTGTTGGTGTAGTGTTGAAAAAGTCTCAGAGACTCCAACTAGCCACATGTTCCTTGTGGGGAGCCGCATCGGTTAATGGTTTTGGACATACTCCCCCGTACCTTCGGGTATATTGGGAGTTCCCACCCCCCTTGGCTTTGCTAGGAGTTGTCCTAGATGGAGGAGCTGAGTATCAGGTGACAACACTTAGCTCGAGCTTTGCCCCAAAGTCGCACCCAGTGGCTTGAATATTTCTGCCACATTGCCCGAGGTGTGAATTAGGCGGCAACATGGTCCACACAAATCCATATGCACTAACTGAAGAGGCTTATATGTTGATGTGAAATTCTTAGATTTAAACTATGTGCGAGTCAGCTTTCTCATTTGACAAGATTTACATACAGAATCATATGGCTTTGATATTTTTGGAAGATCTTTTACTGCTTCATTGTTTCTAAGCTTGATTATGTGATCAAAGTTTAGGTGTCCAAGTCTCATATGCCATATCCAGCTTTCATCATACTTGCTTAAATGACATTCTTCTTTTTCTTATTTCAAAACATAGACATTAGTTTCGGTTCTTATGCCTTTTGCAACTAATTGGCCTGAGGGTACAGATTTTATTTTACAATCACTAGAAGTAAAAACAACTTCACACCCTCTGTCACAGACCTAACTGACACTAATGAGATTATGTTTCAGACCGTCTACAAACAACACATCTTGAGCTTTCCCTTTGCCATTACTCAAACCTACCATTCCTTTTCCCTTGATTTTCCCTGGAGCGTCATCTCCAAAGGTCACATTTCCTGATTTACTTTCACTTAGAAATAGAAACTTGCTTTTATCACCAGTCATGTGTTTGGAGCATCCACTGTCAATATACCAAGGGTCCTTTCATTTTTGAGCAGAAAGTACTAATCCACACTTGTTACTTTCTTTCTTCTTCCAAACTTTAATATTTTTAGCTGAGTAATTCATTCTTAAATCTGGTCTATAATTCTTCAGGTTACATTCTAAGGCTTTGTGTCCATAATTATGACAAATATAACATTCTGTATCATTGTACAATATATCAAAAGGGTTGGTATGTCTATTGTGAGTTCTTCTTTCTGTTGTAAAATGTGTTGTATGAAGTTGTTGGTTACTCATTGACTGTCTTGTTCTATGTTGCAGCAGTTCATCATTATTTGGCATCCTTAGTTGCATACTTCTAAATTTAAATGCACAATTTGGAACATTATGGCCAAAATTAGAGCAATAATAACAATAGCCATGGAAAAAACCTTGGTACCTGAATCTTGGTTGTCTTCTTGGAATTGGTTGCCTCATATTTTGTTGGCTTTGTTCCTGAGAAAATCTTGATTGATCTTTCCGATCGAAGTTCCTGATTTTGATGCTTGTTTCATTTTCATTCTCTTTTGTTTGCAAGGTATGTTCATATTCCGACTGTTTGTTGCTTTGAATTTTAATCAACTTATCTGATTTCTTGTTTTCTAAGTCGCTGCTACTTGATCTTTCTTCATAGTCGAGGCCTGTTTTTAACAAAGGAGATTGTTGCTTACTCGGAATGTTATTAAGTTCTTCTGAAGCTTTAATTGGTGATACAAAGCTTGAAGTTTCTCCAATTCTTTTCTAGTTTTCACTACTTCTTCAAATGCTTCACATCTCATTTTCTTCTTCGTTAATTGTTGTTTTAGAATATCTTCTATTTTCTTTGCCTCTTTTGATTCTACTTTTAACAGAGCAACAACTTCACTTGGTTTTTTACCATTCTTTTCATACTGCAGCATCAATTGTTTTTGTTTCTTCTTTAGTCCGAGTCTATCAATCTCTTCCAGAGCACTAATTAGTTCACCTTCCATATCAACCATAATTTCTTCATCATTCAAGTCACTTCCTGTATATTCATTTTCAAAATCTTCTATGGCCATGAGCATAAAATTATTCACTTTATCTTCACAAGATGAATAATTGTCTCTCTTCTGAGGAATCAACATTATTTGCACACAAGCTTTTCTTTTTATATTTAGCCTCTTTATTGTATTTCTTGAATGTGTAGTTCTCTTCATCATCAGAAGTCTGACCCTTTTACTTGTGGGGACATTTAGATGCAAAATGGCCTCTCTTACCACAGTTGAAACATTTAAAGGGCATCTTGACTTTATATTTACCTAATCCTTTCTTCAACCTTCTTACAAATTTTGCCTCAATCACATCCATTTCAGAATCAGTGTTCTGATCTGATTAAAGGATGCTTCTCTAGTGGTGGATTTATCTTTACTAATCCTCATTTCATAAGCAGTTAGAGTTCCTAGGAGTTGGTCAATAGGCAAAGTTTTAAGATTCTTTAGTTCTTCTATTGCAAAAACTTTGGGATTAGATCTATCCGGCAAAGATCTTAAAATTCTCTAAACTAAGGGTTCTTCCTCAATCTCTTCACCAAGACCTTTGATAGCAATCACGGTCTCTTCTACTCTTAAGAAATATTTACTAACAGTCTCATCCTCATTCATCTTTAGCTGTTCAAATTTGGCATCTTTTACTTTCTCATTTCCTTCATGACTACTTATAAGTTTGTCCCACATCTCTTTTGCAGTTTCAAGGCTCATCACCTTAACAAACGCAGCTTCTGCAAGACCACTCGAGATAGCATTCATTGCGTTTGCATTAAAACTAAATTCCAACTTATCATCTTTGGAGGCTAGCACAACTGGCTTTACATAGCAAGTGTCTACTACATCCCAAACATCAGCACCTAAGGACATTAGATATGTTCTCATTCTAACCTTCCAAAAGGCAAAATTTGTTCCATCAAACACAGGAACCTTATTGGTTAAAGTCCCTTCATGACTTGTCCTGTTTAAGCTCACAAACCTACCTTTAAAAAAAAGGAACCTGCTCTGATACCAATTGTCGAGATTATTCAAATAACTAAGAGGGGGGATGAATCAGTTATTTCTAAGCTTAAACAATATCCAATTTTTAAACCTTTATTACTGTTCATAAATTTACAATCATGATGATGGAGCAAGCATAACGAAAGGAATGATAATCATCAATCACACACATGATAGAGACATTGACAAATATACACGAGGAAAACAACAAAAACCTTTCTTCTTAGAATGTCAAGCAGCTCCAAAGCATTTACATCATCTTTTTTTGAGTACCTACTCAAACAAGGCTGCAATCTCTATTTACAAGTTCCTACTTACAGAGAACACCAACCCTCATGTTTTTCTAGCACCAACTAGAAAAACAAATCCTCCAGCTACTACTGAGTAGAAGTACCCACTTCCACTTGTATAGGCTCCAACTTGTACAGAGAAGACAACATATTTTTCCTAGCACCACCCTACCACCTGTTATCACATATATAGTAGTCGGGCTACCATATTCCATTTTTCAGATACAGTACATTTTTCAGCCATATCTCTTACATATGAGATGCTGAGATGAGCAATTTTGACGGATCATTATTTTATTTGTGGACTATTGTGCTCTCCCATGTCAGGACTGAGTCTCAGGACACTCAGATTTGAGGACCGATGTAGCCATTTAGTCATTACAGAGCAGTTATATATGCCCATTTTTATATCAGCACTTTCTCATTGGACAGATGATGGTTCAAATGGATTATATGCATGATTATGAATCAGCTATATTATATTGTGTTATGGTTATCATTGCTCTTATACTCATCTTTGTGACACGTATTAACATGTAGTGTCATGATCTGGCGGTCATAATTATATGGACTTGGATGTATTTGTATTATGTATTGATGTCCCTACTTAGACTTGGAAGTTCCTGATCTATACTCATTGGTTTTACCCTCCTTTGGGAGAATAGAGGTAGTCATTCCCACCATTGTTTTGGCTTGCTAGTGTTGGCTTCATCATTCACTGTCTCCACCCATCCGTTACCTTCCAGTTTTATTTTAACACGACTTACTACTTAACTTGTGGCATGGAGGACCTTTCCCCACTAGAACCCTTGATGAGAAGCCTCCCTGTTTATATTGTGTCTCGGCTCTAAGTTGGTGACAAAACTTGCCTTTGGTGAGTTGGATTGTATGCCTAAATCATTCTGGTCGGTTGTCCCAATGTTTGGCACTGTGCAGAACTCCCCCTGGTCGCTTGAGATGTTGTTGGATAAAACTGAAAGCTCATGTACTACTTGTGTTGGAAAATGTTATATATGCGCCCATGGAAAATAAAAAATGCTAAACTGTGTTTCTTAACATATGTAAAAAAGGGCAAGAGCAATGAAATGCTAAAATACCCCTTGAAGGGTATAAGAAAAAGGTTCAAAAAGCAATGGTAAAATATATGTTGTATCCAAATATTTGCTGACCTTATAAATTTGAATATGTCCAGGATGAAAGCTGCGATTAGTTGTGCTTTTAAGCACTGGTGAAGTCCCAAAGGGTCATATAGGCCAAAAAGGCCATGGAAACAAAATTGATGGTCCTAATGAACTTGGATCAAACTTGATGTAGACATGATGCCTAAGTTGAATAAGCACTCTCTGAACAACTCAACTATTTGTGAGGCACTGCCATTCCCTGTGTTGGTGTTTGTCCAGCATGTGGTTATAGTGAGTTTTCTCTTCCATATCCAAAGTGTCATGATGTTGAGTAGGAAGTCATCCTTTGCCCTAGCTTTGTCATTTTCAGCCTTTACCCTTCACTAGCAAATTGACTACAACTATGAAGTGAGTATAGTCCTGAAATTCTAGTCTGAGTAATAATAAATAAAAAACCTATATATGTATTTGGTTGATGTACCGCCAATGAAATGACTGCTGCTTGTTGTGATTGTTACTTGAATAATTTGTACAGCATGTCTTAGCCTTATAGCACTTGCAGCATATGGATGATAGTCTGAGTTATATTATTCGTATCTGGTCATTTACAGGTGACTATATTGTCTATTGGATATTGTTGATGATCAGGCAGAGAACTGGAAAGGGTATGAGTATATACCCTGGATGGATTTGGACTCTCTAAGTCTAATGAGACAGTTTATTTTCAGTTCTGGGCACTCAAAGAGATGATCAGGCCCATTTTACCTTTCTGATGCAGTTTTGCTTCACAGGATGATGTGTCTGAGCAGAAAGATGTTTTATTTTGATCTCCTAGGGCGTTGTATGGGGCATAGGGGGTGCAACCACTTGATTGTACCATAGTACCCCCATTCCACAGAGCCTGGTCGGCTCAGTTGGATAATGCAGGCACCCTAGGAGGTTGTTTTGGCAGGTTCACATTTCCCGAGGTAGATTAAAAAATGATTAAATGGCTATTGAAGAAATCGATTTGGGCTACTGAGGCAAGAAAATGACATGGGATGAATCATGATGACGAGAGTGATGTCCTATGCACCTTCTCCAGCAGTTGCAGCACCTGATTGGGCTCACGCCTATTTTTTGGGCATTTTATTATTATTTTCTAGAGCTTTTGGGAGGCTCACGATTTCCTCAAGGAGGCACAAAGTCACAATTAAAATATTATATTGTTTTATTGTGCCATGGGGCACCCATAGGGAGTTAGTTAACACTCCATGGACCCACCATGTGCTTCATTTATTTCTTGTTAAGTGGGGTACCCTCTTTATGGTTGATTTAGTCAACTTTGGTACTTTATGGTTATATTGATCCATGTATTGTATGTTGAGCTCATCTCAACCATTGATTAGAATATTCTATCTTTTAATCTTAGCCACTCGTTTTGAAAGTCGTTGGGATTTTGGTTCTCTCATTTCTATTTAAAGGAGAGAGCTTCTCATTTGTAAAGTGTCTTTGGCTCTTGGATCTGATTAATGGAAAGATTTTTTTGTGGATATTTTCTGGATCTGTTTTGCATCTGATGTTCTTCGATGGTGATTGGAAAGTCTTTCACTTCCTAGCCTTCAGGAAATTGTTATGAGATCTATTTTTTTTCTGGGAAATCATCGTCTTGTCTACAGGAGGACGACTTCAGCTTGGGCGTTTTTGCAGGGGGACCTCAACTCGGTTGGATTGTCTTCGTTTTTTATGAGGGAGTTTTCATTAGTGTTGTGGTGACCTACGATTTGTTTTTGCTATTTTTTTGCAGCATATAGCTTCTTTCTCATGTCACAGCAAATCTGATATGGTTGACGTTTGTTGTGCAGAAGAGAGGGTGCGTTGACTTCCTCGGGCAAACATTGGACATAGAGCTCGCTTCAATCTTCTCAAATTGATTGGGATGGCGGGGATCATCATCATCAAGGCATCTACAAGCATTTCGAGGTAAGATATAACATGTAAGTCTCTTCTCTTCAGATCTCAATCCATTGTACCTCCTTTTCCTCAATTTTTTCTGAAAAACTCCTAAATAATAAAAATCCAAAAAATATTTAATCGGGGAACCGCTTGATCTTTGACTAAACCATTTCTGGGTTTTGTAGATCGGGCCTCCCCCTCACTGAATCATCCTCAATGCTGCCCTAATTGTGACTGGTTTGCCCTAAATCTGACTTTCTGACTACTCAAACCCAAGCACCCCACTGAAATTTTGACTTTTTCCAGAGTTGACTTTTTTTCGAAAAATAATTACATGGGTTTGTAGATCAGGACTTCCTCATCCCAAAACACCCCCAACGTTGAGCTAGTTCTTGCCAGGTAGCCCTAGATCTGAAAAACTGACTTTCAACCTCCTAGCCTTTCTCATCAGATTTTGACTTTTCCAGATCTGATTTTTCCTAAAATTTTCTGACTAGGGTTTGTAGATTGGGCCATCCTGATCTCATTTCCACTCCAACGCTGAGCTGATAGTTTCCTGGTGGCTCTAGATCTGTAGATCTACCTCTCCAAACCCTAGCGTTAGCCCTCCTTCTGCTGATTTCCCTGTAACCTGAATCTTCCAGACCAAATCATTTTCTGGGTCCATAAATCAGGGCATATCCTAGGTGGGTTCACTTAAACATTGTGTTGATACTGACTCCATTATCCAAGGCTAAGGAGGCACTAATCTCCAAGCATAGCGCTAGCCCCTTGTTGATCTCTTTTCCCCGAATTTTGACTGCTCCTTGATAACTCAGGTAACCTAGCATTTTCATATCTCTCACTGAGTCTATCTCTTTGGTACTAGACAGTCCCAACTCTGTCCTTACTCACCCTATCTTAGTTACGTTTCCCAAGACAGTGTTTATCTTCATCAGTTGCTAGTACCTTAACCCTAGATCTAGTATTACCCTTGTAGGTCACTTTGGATCAATCCTCGTATAAATGAAGCCCTCATCCAAAACCCGAGTTCACTTACTACTATCATCCATAGATCTAGAGTTTCTAATTACCTTACACCTTATGTACCTCAAGCCATAATTGATCTGATCTGGTGTCTAGGTCTGATCTCTCCTGTCGGGAGTAGATCTGGGTCTCCCCCGTTGTTGTCTTGGACTTAGACAACATAAAGTGAAAACTACCTTGATTGGCGTGACAACCATCCATTTAGGAGTCTAGGTAGTCTTGGTTCCACCTCCTTAGTTGCTTGTCCCTCTACCATCCATCCTGGATCCACCTCACACAGACAACTACAAGGTTGGTGATAACACCACCCTTATTCCCTAAATTTAAACTTGTTCAATACCATATGCAGAAAACTAGATATAGCTATGCTTACCAACTCTGTTACACTTTCTAATCTACTTCTGCATCTGCTCATTCAAACTTGGCTCCCTTCACTGTCTTTGTTATGTGTATTCTTCCCATTTCAGCACTGGTCATACCTTTCTCTCACCCATTGTTTTATGCTTGCCAATATTTATTCCCTTCACCTGTTCGTATGCCTAACTTTCAGTTTCATAATTGGTCAAAAAACCGTTCAATGACTCATGGCAGGAAAGGAACCCAATCGATAAGCATTCTAAACTTCTTTACCCATCTGCTGCCAGGTTCTTGAATTCATAACTGCTCAAACCAAATTTCCTTTGTATTCTGGGGGTCCTTCAACTTCTTGGACCTATGGGTTATGGACCCACATATGGATTGATAACGTTCATGGAAGCAACAAGAAATCTTTTAATAATTTTTTCACGCCTCCACTAAATCTTACCTCTGCTCCCAAACTAGCAGACTTGCCAACCCTTTATCAATTAGCAACGTGACCAAATATTTCTTCTGTAACTTCTGTAATCTTGATTCCGCAACTTCTATCCCGCAGGCTATCTTTCCACAGTACAGCTTTCCGCAAGCTTGCTTCCGCAACCTTAGTCTTTTCGCAACTCAAGAATGTGAAGATCCAACATTCAAAAACCATTTAGTCTTACTTCACAAGGGTTTCTCATATCAAGGACAACTAGAGGCCAAGATGACCCTGAGGAATCAACTCAAGAATGTGAAGATCCAACATTCAAAAACCATTTAGTCTTTCTTCACAAGGGTTTCTCATATCAAGGACAGCTAGAGGCCATTGAAGAAAATGTTGAAGAAGGAGAAATTGTGATAACTACCTTGAATGGACTTCTAAGGTCATGGGACTCATTCATTCAAGGGATATGTGCCAGAAAGAAACTAATCAAGTTCATCAGACTATGGGAGGAATGCACTCAAGAAGAAGCTTGATTAGTATCAAGAGAAGAGAAGATGGGAGCAAGTGATGATAAAGCTCTAACAGCTCAGGCAAAGAAGAATGAAGGAAAGAGGGAGAATCACTCTCACAAAAGACCCAAGAAATTCCAAAAGAATCATAGACCAAGAAGGGACTACACAAATACTAGATGCTACACATGTGATGAAAAAGGCCACTTCTCAAGAGATTGTCCCAGAATCAAAGGATCCTCCAAGGTAAACAAAAAGAAGAGGCATCATGCACATACTGCAGAGGATGATGAACCCGCAAGCAAGAGAAGAGAAGATTCTTCAAGTCATGAAGAATATGTTTTGATCTCGGCTCTTACAGGTACCATTACCCATGGAAGCAATGATTGGCTAGTGGACAGTGGAGCTTCCAAGCATATGACAGGATACAAAGAATCTTTCATCAACCTATCAGAACATGAGTCACCTCACCAGGTGAAACTTGGAGACGATTATCAACATCCCATAAAAGGGAGTGGAGAAGCCTCTTACAAGTTGGACTCTGGCAAGTCAATGAAGATGCAAGATGTTCTCTACGTACCAGGTTTGAAGAAAAAAATTCCTTCCATTTCAGCGTTAGATGCTAAAGGATTTCATGTTGCATTCGTTGATGGCTAAGTACTCATGTGTCCAAGAGGCAAAATAATAGATGATGCAACAATAGTTGTAGAGCAAGAGGGAGGTCTGTACAAGTTGAAAGGACGACCAAAGCAAGCCTTGGTTCATGATTCTATAGAACCAAGGCATCGAAGACTTGCACACGTACACTATAGGGCTCTACAAATTGCAAGCGAAGCAGTATCAAGCCTTCTCGAATTCCAAGCAAAACATGAAGGCACTTGCAAAGGATGTGCGCAAGGAAAGAATGTAAAGAAACAATTTCCAAGCAGTGAAAGCAAGGCAAAAGAAATCTTGGAAATAATCCACTCAAATGTATGCAGCCTCATGTCATTCACGTTGATGAAATTGTCATTGATGCCAACATGGACTTGTAGTGGCCCCACAAGTTGTCATTAATGCCACCAAGTCTCACTTGCAGTTCCTTGGACCCCTTACAGAGTGGGTTTGCGCCTTGAAGTGCCTTGTACCCAGTTGACAAGGTCTTTGTACCCACAAGGCTAGATCTTGTGGCCACCACCTTGTTGAATATGCCAAAGACCTTGTTGATGGTGCTGAAGAGCCTAGAGATGGTGTTGAAGTCTTTGTGGATGATGGTGAAGCCCTAGATGGGTTGGAGAAGCATTAATGACCCATTCTGTGGTCATTCATGCTCTAATGGTGTCATAGTACCCCAGGAGAAGGTCTAGCAACCCCACAGGTGATGTCATGATGGGTCTTGACCCTTGGAGGTCTCCTAGTGTGGTTGAGGTGGTTGAAGAAGCCTATGAAGACCCTTGCTTGATGAAGAAGCCCTGAAGAAGCCCTTGGACCCACATTTGATGGCTTAATGGTCCTTGTCCCCCTAAAGGTGATGATGTGGTCATTAATGACTTGATGAAGACTTGGAACCCTTGATGAAGATCTTAACGCACGTGTAGCCCTTATTGGGGTCATGGAACCCTTGGAGATGGTCATTATGCATGAAAAGGTTTGGCACCCACATAAATGGTGGCATGATGACCCTTGGACACTTGCTTGCATGCCCTATGGCACCTTGATGATGGGGTGCTTGGTCATGCATGCCATGATGATGGGTTCCTTGATGATGATGTGGTGGACACACTTGCATGGCACACCCTTGATCTTGAGGTCAAGTGCATACCTTGGCTAAGGGTCCTTGGTTCTTGATGAAGCCTCTTGTTTGATTGATGATGATGAGTATATGGTGGAGACCTCCTCCTTGTTGATGTTAAGTATGTGGATGTGAAGACCATTGAATCCCTCATGCCTTTGAAGATGTCCGTTGAATCATTTGACCTTGGAACTTATGCATAAGGTAACATGGTCTTTAGCACCTTTATGTGTGGAATCTTTGAAGTCCTGAACAAATTGAAGAATTTAAGGGTATTATACCAACAATTAGCAAATAAACCCATCATAGGGAGATAGTCCTCGTCAAACAATTTCCGTAGATATGTGGAGCATCTTCTAACTCCTTACGGTTAAAGAGATATGAATTTTTGAAGTTGGTGTACCCCACCTTTTTGGGTCAGCTGAGTGATGAGCAGAGATTGATGTGTAGAGCAGAGGTTGGTTGTGCAGCAGAGCCATATGATTGCTTGCAAATAGAATCTTGCACTTGAGGATTGGACTCCTCAACCCTTCTTAGTTGGAGCTAAGAAAACCAGGTTGGGTCCTGTTACAAGAGTTGGTGCTCTTTTTATCAATTGGTGTTGATTGTAATCGAGAAGATCAAAATTACAAATACTCTTGTGTCACTTTTGATGTGATGTTGTGCTTATGACTCATGGTTGATTTAGTTGATGAATATGATGATGTGATTGATAACATAATGCTTGATAAACTTTGATTGACTAATAGAAGTGAAAAAGGTTTACATTGATCACACACTGATTCACTCCCCCTTCTCAGTGTGGCCATTGTGTCCAACAATTCAATTCCTTAAGCGGGTATGCATACTATATTTCTTTCATAGATGACTATGCTCGTAAAACATGGATTTACTTCTTGAAAGGCAAAGATGAAGTTTTTAGCAAGTTTAAAGAATTCAAAGCTTTGGTAGAGAATCACACAGAAAAGAAGATCAAGACCTTACGATCAGACAATGGCGGAGAATTCAATTCAATTGAGTTCAAAGACCTATGTAGAGAATCCAAGATTAAGAGGAAGATGAGCACTCCCTATAATCCTTGGCAAAATGGCATTGCAGAAAGGAAGAAAAAAACACTAAAGGAAGCAACAAAAGCGATGCTTCATGACCAAGACCTTCCAATGCACCTATGGGAAGAAGCAACAAGAACAACCGTGTATGTAGAAAACAGAACACCTCACCGTGTTCTGAATAACAAGACTCCAGAAGAAGCTTTCTCAGGAAAGAAACTGGAAGTCAGCCATCTTCGAATATTTGGTTGCCCTGTGTACATACATGTCCCCAAAGAAAAGAGGAGAAAGCTAGACTCTTCAAGAAAGAAGGGCATTGTAATGAACCTAAATCATATTCCAGGCTCACTAACTCACACAAAATTTCAAACAAACTAGATGACAAGTGGGCAAATTGCAAACTGTGTGAGGGAATAGACTGAGGTTTAAGTAAGATCAGTAAGGCAAGGAATGATATTGATTGTTCAGGTTCCTAAGCACATGGATGTTGGGCTCCTTTAGGTTTCAGACATCAGCCCAACTGAAGTCTACTACCAGGCTTCTGGGGTCCCAACCTGTGCCAATTAAAACCTTTACGAACAGTCTCCAAGCAACCAATGGCTATGAGAGGGCTTAAAGAGACTAATGGAACTCTGTCACGAATGTATATATCATTATTTACAGGTTCAAATAGATCAGAAACAACTTAAAAGGATTCTGAAGGTCGCATTAGTAAAACTAATTCTAGGACAACTCAAGGAGTTTGTCTTCTAGCCCTTCCAAACAGGTGAAGGGGACTACGATCTATGTGTTATCACATTTATAGTAGTCAGGCTACCATATTCTATTTTTCAGATTCAATACAGTTTTCAGCCATCTCCCCTACATACGAGATGTGGAGATAAGCATTTATGATGGATCATTATTTATTTGATGGACTATAGTACTCTCCCATGCCAAGACTGAGTCTCAAGACACTCAGATTTGAGGACTATTGTAGCCATTTAGCCATGTGGAGAGCAGTTAGCAGTGCCCAGATTTGCATCAGTGTTTTCTCATTGGACAGATATTGATTCAGATGGATTATTTGCATTATTTTAACTCAGCTTATATTATATTGTGTTATGGCTATCATTGCTCTTTTACTCAGTTTTGTGACATGTGTTAGCATTTAGTATCATGATCTAGGGATCATATAACTATGTGGGCTTGGATGTATCTATATTATACATTGGTGTCCCTACTCATANATCTATACTCATTGGTTTTACCCTCCTTAGGGAGAATAGAGGTAGTCATTCCCACCATACTTTGGCTTGCTAGTGTTGGTTTCATTATTCATTGTCTTCATCCATCCATTACCTTCAAATTGTGTTTTAGCTCAACTTACTACTTGACTTGTGGCATGGAGGAACCTTTCCCCGCTAGAGCCTTTATTGGACAAGCTTCCCTGTTTATCTGTGTCTCGGCTCTGAGTTGCCTAGGTTGTGTTTGCTTACCTAAAACAAGTAGCGCTGCCATCAATACAATGTATTTGGAAATGAAATGTATATCTATGAAAAAGCCCATTCATGAAAAGTAGTATTTTTCAACATACGTGAATGAAAGGCTAGCCTAATGAAATATCTTAAACATTCATGAAAAGTAGTGTTTTTAAACATACATGAATGCACAAAGCCTAAAATAATAAAAGTCCGTGTAAAAAACATGTGGACCAAGGCTATGGAAAATCAAAGGCCTAAAAAGCAATGGTTCCTAAAGTTCTATCTGAAGATTGCTGGCCTTACTTGTATTGAGTTGGATTGTGAGCACTTGTCAGCGTGAGTAAGCACCTCTGAAGTAGTTCACCCATTTGTGATGCACTGCCATCCCCCTTGTTGTTGTTTGTCCAGCATATGGCTATAGTAAGTATCCCCTTTCCATATTCAAAGTGTCACCGTGTTGAGTTGGCAGTCATCCTTTGTCCTAGCCTTATGAACTTTAGCCTTCACCCATCACTAGCAATTTGATTACAACTATGAAGTGAATATAGTCTTGAAAGTCTAGTTTGAGTTATAATAAATAAATCCCTATATATGTATTTGGTTGATGTAATGCCAGTGAGGTGATTGCTACTTGTTATGATTGTTACTTAAATAATTCATAGAGCATGTCTTATCCTTTTAACACTTGCAGTAGATGGATGTCAGCCTGAGTTATGATATTGGTATCTGGTCATTTACAGGTTATTATTTTGTCTATTTGATATTGTAGATGATCAGGTAGAGACCTGGAGAGGGTGTGAGTATATTCCATAGATGGATTTGGACTTTATGAGTCCAATGAGACAGCTGGTTTTCAGTTCCGGGCACTTACAAAGATGGTCAGGCTCATTTTACCCTTCTGGTGCAGTTTTACTTCACTAGATGGCAGGTCTGAGCAGGGAGATGATTTTGTTGGATCTCCTAGGGCGTTGTATGGGGCATAGGGGGTCTAACCACTTGATTGTACCATAGTACCCTCTCCCAAGGAGCCTAGTGGGCTCAGTTGGACAACACAGGCACCCTAGGAAGCTGTTCTGGGCCTATCACGTTTCTTGAGGCAGATTAAAAATAATTGAATGGCTACTAAAGAAATCGATTTGGGCTACTGAGGCAAGGAAATGGCATAGGATGAGTTCTGATGATGAAAGTGATGCCGTCCACACCTTCTCCAGCAGTTGCAGCACCTGGATAGGCCCACATCTATTTTTCGGGCATTTTATATTATTTTCTGGAGCTTTTGGAGGCTCACAATTTCCTCAAGGAGGCATAATTTCACAGTTTAAAAAATTATATTATTTTATTGTGCCATAGGGACACCCAGAGGGAGTTAGTTAACACTCCAGTGACCCACCATGTGCTTCATTTATTTCTTATTGAGTGGGATCCCCTCTCTTTAGGTGATTTAGTCCACTTTTATGTTATATGGTTATATTGATCCATGTATTGTATGTTGAGCTCATCTCAACCATTGATTAAACATTTGTATCTTTTAATCTTAGCCACTCATTTGAAAAGTGGTTATGATTTTGGTTCTCTCAATCCTATTTAAAGGAGAGCTTCTCATTTGTAAGGGGTCTTTGGCTCTTGGATCTGAATAATAGAAAAAACTTTTCTTGTGAAAATTCTTGGATCTCCTTTGCATCTGGTGTTCTTAGATGGTGATTGGAAAGTCTTTTGCTTCCTAGCATTCGGGAAATTTTTGTGAGATATATATTTTTTTGTGAATCATTGTCTTGTCTACAGGAGGGCAACTTCAGCTTGGACGTTTTTGCAGGGGGTTCTTCAACCGCTTGGATTGGCTTCACTCATATTAGGGGGTTTTCATTTGTGTCATTAAGAGAGGGCGCATTGGCTTCTTGGAGCAAAACGTTGGACATAGAACTCACTCGAAGCTTCTCAAATTGATCGAGACAACAGGGATCATCATCATCAAGGCATCTACAAGGTTTTCTAGATAAGATCCGCAGGTTAGTACTCTTCTTCTAGATCTCAATCCATTGGTATCTGTCTTCTTCAATTTTCACCTTTAAACCCTAAATAATAAAAATCCAAAAGTATTAAAATATCAGACCACTTGATCTCGGGGCAAACGATTTCTGGGTTTTCATAGTTCGAGTCTTGCTCTAAAGGAATCACCGTCAACGCTGAGCATAAGTGGTTGGTTTGCCCTAGATCTGAAAAACTGACCTCCCAACCCTAGCGATATCCTCCAAGCTACCAGTTCCTCCCGTGATCTGACTTTTTCAGGCAAACTGCTTTTTTGGGTTTGTAGATCGGGTTAAATCCCAGGTAGGTCTACTCCAACACTGGGCAGAAAGTGACTCCATTGCCCTAGATCTAAAAGGCACTAGTCTTCAACCCTAGTGCTACCCCCTTTTTGGCCTCTTTTTCCTGTATTCTGACTTTTTCCCGGTGACTCTGGTGCTTTGACATTTCCATATCTTCCTTCGAGTCTATCCATCGGTACTAGATAGCCCCAATCCCATTCTCACCTCTTCTGCATTGGTCACGTTTCCCAAGGCAGTTGATATCTTCACTTGTTGCTAGTATCTTAACCCCAGATCTAGTATTTACCTCATAGGTCACCTGTGTCCCAACTTGGATCAAACCTAATACTTCCTAAGCCCTAATCCAAAGTCTTGGTTCACCTAGTGATGTCATCCATAGATCTAGGGTTTCCACGTACCTTACACGTTACGTACCTCAAGTCCATTTGATTTGATCTGATGTCTAGGCCTGATCTCTCCTGTCGGGAGTAGATATGGGTCTCCCCCATTGTTGTCTTGGGCTAAGATAACATAAAGTGAAGACTGCCTCAATTGGCGTGACAACCATCCATTTAAGAGTCGAGGCAATCTTGGTTCCACCTCCTTAGTTGCTTGTCCCTCTACCATCCATCCTGGATCCACCTCACATAGGCAACTACAAGGTTGGTGATAACATTTTGGTGCCGATGCCACGGAAGGTATAGGCCTACCCTGGTTCGACGTTTATCCTTAAGCTCTCCTCCCGTTCTCTTTGCCAACATTTTGGCGCCGTTGTCGAGGAGGTAGAGGCCTACCTCGGTTCGACATACCTCACCTTTCCCTACGACATATCTCTTTTCGGTGAATTACTTGTGTGGTTCACCTGGCAACTCCACCCCGCGACTTTACTGAGTACCGTACCCAACGTATTAATATTAAGTTCTTAGAACATCCCATAAATCATAATGAACTTGAATTTATTCGTCCAATTTTTCAATGAAATCAAGGAAAATCCAACCAAGCTTAAAAGGCAACTTCTATCTCGTGTGGACTTCTCTGAAATCTATGAGGCACCTCATCCTATGCCAAAAAGATACATTAAAGGGTTGCCTCGTTTCTTTGCAAATTTAACTGAATCAATTGAAAGCCACTTGGATGCTTGTTGGTGTTATATGGAATCCATGGGCGCAGAACATGAAGATGTCTATATGCGAGCCCCTTGTGAATCCTTAGGAGGTAACGCCGATTATTGGTTATACATGTTAGCGCCAGGATCCATCACCGGATACGACATGTTTACAAATTTATTAAGAAAAGAATGGGGTAAAAGCATTGATAAATCCATACATCCAAATAATGATTGTGTTGTTGAGGATCAATCTGGTGAAGATGATCAGGATAACCATAATGAGATTTTCCTCATCAAATTGATTCCTCCTCTCCCGATCCAACAGTGGACATGCCTTTGAATGACTCTTCGATGCAAGAGAGTGACAGTGATCAAATCTCAACCCTTTAGGATTATGACCTTGATATTGATATAGAAGGGGAACTTATTAAAATCTTGTCATCATTAGCTCAGGAAGGCACAAATAAAGAAGGAGAACAAAATGATCACTATCAGGAACCATCCAAAGTTGAAACTCTCATCTATGAATCCATCGAAGATCCTCATTGCCTGGTTGATGATTATCTTGATTCAAACTTTCATCATATCTTGAAAGAAGATCAATCACGTGATAATTATGATATGGTTGTAAGTGAGCTCGATCAAGAGCATTACAATGGGGATCCTATCCCTAATGATATCAATAGAATTCTTCATCCAATCCCTGATCAGGATATGTTGGGTATTGATCTTGTTTCGAATCTTGAAATCATACCTAGAATTAGATTGAAAGCTTTTTCTTCTCATCAAATTCTGAGATCAGTTATTCCAAGTCTGGGAAAAAAATTTCAATCCACCCTCCCGTCCCAACTTTTCAAGCCTTCTTGTATGGGTTTGTCTTTTAATGAAGTTGTTACTTTTGGAATCTTTAATCAGGGGTTTAAGCATTATCACATAATTGGGGAAAAGGCACTTCATGTCTCTTCTCGGTCATCCATAAGGAATAATTTTTTTCAATTTGTAAACATGTATTATGGATGGCTAGAGGTGTATAAAGATCAATTTCATCTTTTTTCCATTTTTAAACAAGAAATGGGATTGATCTCATTCACGGTTTCATTATATTACAACTTGTCCCCATTGGATTCTCCCATCTCTTCTGGAGTAAATAGAATTGAATGTCCTAGTAAGGTAGAGGAGAAAACAAAGAACTGTTTGGAGTGGTTGAATCATGAGTCATATTTCCTTCTTCCATCAAGTACGAACTCACATACCTTTTATGATCCTATCAGTATCTTGATGGATGAGTTTCTAAAAAGTCAATTTCAGCCTTTGCATGATGTCATTCCATATCTTTCTTTGAATTTCAAACAACAAGTTAGAATGGTTTCAATTCTCATATACATTACCTCTGTTGCCCACCGATTTCGACTAGGTGGCAACCTCATGTACATTGAAGATGTACATAGTTGTACAAATTGTACCTTGGAAAAATCTGAGGATTTTTTCACTTCTGCAGGGCAATTGCCCCTTTGTAAAATGAAATGTCCGCTCCCCTGCGTGGGAAGATTAATGTAATTATATGTGCTAGTGTGGGTCATATGATATGGATGCCACACCGTGGAACTGGTTGTTGGGGAAGTCCCCTCATCGAGTGTTTTTTCCCTTTCCAATTAATCTTGTTGTTTAAACGATTTTAATTGGTTTGGTTTTTCACTCAAAATCCTCCAAAGTGGTGACGGGCGTTCTAACAGTCAAGTCCATGGGGTGGCTAAGGGTTCAAAGTGTTATTCATGACCATGCTAGACATTTGTATAGAGTCTTGCGGAGTTTCGTTATGTTCTTGTATTTTTATTTATTTTTTCTAGTTAATTAATTTCACCCCTTGGTGGTTAATTAACTCAATTTTGATGTAATAATGTAATTGCTCAAGCACTGGCATTTTGTAATAGGGGCTATGAATGCAAGGTAAATTGCAATGAAACCCCTTAAGCCACTGCTTCGAGTCCCATGTCATTCCGATAAGGGGTTGAGGAGATAGACCATTTTTGTCTAAGCAAGGTCTATTTTTCCTAGGGAAATAATTAATTTCCCTAAGTCAAAAATTCATATTATTTGATTTTGAAGGAAAAAATCAAATAATGCCATGGTAATTTGGTTTGGGGGTTACTAAGCCTACGAAAATTTATTTCAAATTTTTCCACCCCCCCATGGTCAAAATAAATTTTTGAAGATTTCCCAAGTGGGGTGCTCCTCTTGTCTTAATAAAAAATAAAAATTAAAAATTAAAAATTAAAAAATTAAATATCAAAAATTAAAAAATTAAAAAATAAAATATTAAATAGAAAATAAAAGATTAAAAGATTTAAAAATAAAAAGATAAAAGTAAAAAGTAAAAGATAAAATAAAAGATTAAAGATTATATAAAAGATTAAAAAATTAAAAATAAAATTAAAAATAATAAAATTAAAGATTGAGTCAAAGGAGGCCCCACTTGAGTCATGGAAAGCCTAGATCTAAGGGTTAGGCTTCATTGTGACATGGATCTATCTTTTTGACCATTGATTTGAAAAGGCACCCTTGCTTATGATTGGTGGATGGCTTGTAAAGTCAACAAACCTAGATCTACTGGTGGAAATCTAATCTAGATCTAAAACTAATCTTGGCCATTGATCTTCAAGGGGTTGGGGTTGCTCCTCAACTATATAATGGGGGTCTCACTCCCTCATATCATAACATCTCTCATGCTATTGTTATGCTGCCGGAATATTTCCCCATTCTCCTCTCATATTCTCTTGCCATTTTTTGTATTGAATCTTGCCCTAGTTGGGCTGTAATAGAAGAATTCTTTGGAGGGACATTGTGCTACATTCTACATTCTTCATGATCCCTTTTTGTGAGGTAACTTGTATCTTTTTTTAGTTTTGCATATTTGTATTAGTCTAGTTAGCTCTCCACAAATATTTTGTGGAGAGATTAGAGAGTAAAAGTTATTTTTACCCTCTTTTGTGAATGGTTTAGCAATTTTTCTTCAAAGTATTTTGCAGGGATTGTTAGACATTCATCACTGGGCTTACATATTTTTGCAGATTTAGATTTGTTTACAGGTTTTTCAAGCAAGGATATCTCTACAAGGGTTTCGTCTTTTCAAATTTCAATTCGGCCATTTTCTTTTTTCCTTCCTGAAACTGGGTTTTATTCACTGTATAGTGAATATAACCCTTGTTTTAGGGCCCCCATCCATTATATATTAGTATAACCTTTTAATTATGTTGTTTACATGTCATTTCCAGCCTAGAAACATTCATTTTCAGCCACTAAAATTTCTGTTTTTCCATTTTTTTTAAAGTTCAGATTTTTCTGTAAAATTTCTGGGTTGTACACTAAATTGTTCTAACTTTCTGTTTCAGTTTTCTACAGTAATTTCCAGCAAGTAAGTTGCTGATTTTTTTGCAGGTTTTGTGCTCAGGAAGAGGGGGTTATGCTGCCCTAAATTGCCCAGAAAAACCCAGCAAAAATTTGGTCCAAAAGAGGCCCTAAACTACACTTCTTCTCTCTCTTCTATTACATTGTAAACCCCAAATGAGAAGTTCTCTTTGGGGTATTTCTCTGCTGTAAATTTGTATAAGTAGTTGCTTAAAGTTAGTTTTTTATTTGCAAGTTTTATTTTTGTTTACCCACCTATCTTTGTGACAGACCACCATCTCTGTTACAAAGATTGTTGTGAGGTTAGTTTACTGCTTTAGCTAGTTGTATTTTCCTGTCTAGTGTTATTTTCAGTTTACCCACTATCTCTGTGACAGACCACCATCTCTGTCACAGAGATTGTTGTGCGGTTAGGCATTGCTTTAGCTAGTTACGGTTTCCTTCAAGTTTCAGTAAGTTTTATTTTCTGTCAAAAAGGTAATCATACAACCCATCTATCCTGTGTATCCTCTATCCACTTGTCATCTCCCTTTAGGGACTTCAAGTTGGATATGAAAAACAGGAGAAGTGGGGGCTTAGTTAATTAAAACAACATTCTTTCTTTTTCTATTACAATCTTTCACATTTTATTTTTTCAGTCCAAGATCAAGTACCAGCACCTCCCATAAGGGATACCGCTTGATTGATCTTGTTGATAGCTTAAAATTTACCTTGCATGCTAATCACCAAGACTAAAATTTACTTCTAAAATTAACCAACAACAACTTCACTATTTCCTGCTCCTCTACTCGGTTATCACCCTTCGGGGTACTCACGAGATACGACAGGGGATAAAGAAGTCTTAGTTTAATAGGCATCCATCTAGTAATTTTCCTGTTGATTAAAAACAGTGCCTCGGAGGCAACTTGGGGTAGTAGACCGTGGGGGGTCTCTAGGCGTTTTACGTCCTCCTTGTTGAGCATCGGGGCATTGGGGTTTGACTTGTGAGCTACGGGTGGGCTTTGCTCCCACTTTGTTGAGCGCAACAGCATTCCCTCTTTGACTTGAGAAATACTGGATTGGGGTAGTCACACCACCGGTTCGAAGACTTAATCAAAGATTTCAACTCTAATAAAATTCATTAAAATTTACAAGAGACATTGCAAAACATCCTACAAACACAAGTCACTGTTATTTATCTTTGCCTTGCTGTTCAAGGTTTTTACTGCAAGCTTTTCACTTTTTCAGTTGCAAGTATTTCTTTCAGTTTCGCAAACTCTTGTGGTGGCATCTTTAATTCATTTGATTAAGTAATCATATTGTTTAGTAATTTGTAGATCTTGCTTAGCTTTGGCAACTGTGGATAATCATTCTTAATTCTTTTGTAAGTTTGTAACTTGTAATCTTTTGACTCCATTTAATCTAGGCACTGGTCTTGTAATTTTGTAATCTTAATAAAAGATCTCTTTGATTAATTTGTAATTAATTTAATAAATCTGGAACTTAGTTTTTCCTGTAGGGACTACCCCCCTTGGCTCTGTTGGGATCTTGCCTAAACGGAGGAGTTGTGGACTGTGGTGATAGTGGTCCCCAGCTCTCGCTTGCCCCCAAGGACGCACAAAGCGGGTTGGAGACTTCCCCGTGTCATAAAGTGTGTATTAGGCGGCAACATCTTTGGCGCCGTTGCCGGGGACAAGTCTTTTGTCCTTGGTCTTGACATTAATTAAATAATTTTAGATCTAATTCTTTAATTATTCAATTTAATTCGTTTTTAAAATGTTAATAAAAATTTTGGAAAAACCTTAAATTTATTGTTTTTATTTTTCTTTCTTTTACCCATATTGGAAGTTTACTTGTTCTCCAAGTGGCGACTCCACTTCAAAATATATAGTATGGTATTCTACCTGGAGCCCTTTGGTTTGCTTAGCTCCCTCTAAGATCCTAAAAAGGCTTTTAAAAGAAGTTGAACAAACTTGCTCCCTGTAGAATCTTTACAAGTCTTGGAGAAGAAGCCAATTTCTAATATGCCCTNTCCAGAGAAAGCTATAGATAAGTTGCCTTCTTTTCAAGGAGACAATGTTACAAGTGCTAAAGCCCACATCAGAAATTTCAATTTATGTATTGCAAGATGGGGTATGGCACACAACCATGAGGATGTGAAGATGAAACTCTTTGTTTTGTCCTTAGAGGAAGAGGCCATTGATTGGTTTATGGAACATGATGATAACAAGTTTAAAGACCTTAAGGGAATCATTGAAGCTTTTAATGATAAATGGGGAGATAAGAGGGATCACCATTCCTTGTTAACTGCCTTGCACTCTAGCCATAAGGAAGATAATGAAACAGTGGAAGGATTTAACAGAAGATTTAATGAATTGGTTAAGAATCTCCCTCAAGATATTAAGCCCCCTGAAAAGGCCATCTTAATTTTCTACATTCAAGATTTTGAAGGGGAAATGAGATACGAGCTAAGGGATAAAGAGCCTACAAATGTTAGGGAAGCACAAGACAAAGCTATTAAAATAGATAAGAATATGCAAGATTCAGGGAAATCAAATGTTCTTGGGTTTTCAAAAGAAGTTAAGAAAGTTCAAAACCAAGAACCTCAAGGTGACTCCATAGATAAGCTCACCCAATTGATTAAGCAAATGGAATTGAATCATGCTAATCAGATAGCTGCCATGCAGGCAAACCAGACAGCATTGCATAATAAGATAGTTGCCATGGAAAAAGATAAAGGTAATAATCATAAGCCAAGTGATAGATGGCAAGAGGGTCTCCCTAAAGGACCCCCTTATCAAGAACAAGAAAGACCTCCAGAGCCTATGGGAGCAAACAATTGGTTTGATGATCCAGTAATCCCTTACTGTAGGGCTTGTGATGATTCACATGAGGAAGGGACTTGTCCCATTTTCTTTCAGATTATAAAGAAAAAGTTAGGAGCTACAGAAAGAATGGAACAGGTTAATATGGTTGGTCATGAATATGTGTATGACAATAATGAGGATTTATTGGATTCAGTAGAAGATAGTAAGGACATGGTTTGCATAGCTAGAAATATGGTCAAAGTAGAAGAAACATGTGACCATGAACTTACCCCTAAACAAAGTGTATTTTCAAATAAAAATTTGAGTATGAATTTAGGGGGT
>LPNX010005314.1:41624-122801 GCA_001517045.1 Pseudotsuga menziesii | reverse complement strand
CACCCCTTGGTGGTTAATTAACTCAATTTTGATGTAATAATGTAATTGCTCAAGCACTGGCATTTTGTAATAGGGGCTATGAATGCAAAGTAAATTGCTACGAAACCCCCTAAGCCACTACTTCGAGTCCCATGTCATTCCGATAAGGGGTTGAGGAGATAGACCATTTTTGTCTAAGCAAGGTCTATTTTTCCTAGGGAAATAATTAATTTCCCTAAGTCAAAAATTCATATTATTTGATTTTGAAGGAAAAAATCAAATAATGTCATGGTAATTTGGTTTGGGGGTTACTAAATCTAGGAAAATTTATTTCAAATTTTTCCACCCCCCCATGGTCAAAATAAATTTTTGAAGATTTCCTAAGTGGGGTGCTCCTCTTGTCTTAATAAAAGATAAAAATTAAAAATTAAAAATTAAAAAATTAAATATCAAAAATTAAAAAATTAAAAAATAAAATATTAAATAGAAAATAAAAGATTAAAAGATTTAAAAATAAAAAAATAAAAATAAAAAGATAAAAGTAAAAAGTAAAAGATAAAATAAAAGATTAAAGATTATATAAAAGATTAAAAAATTAAAAGATAAAATTAAAAATAATAAAATTAAAAATTGAGTCAAAGGAGGCCCCACTTGAGTCGTGGAAACCCTAGATCTAAGGGTTAGGCTTCATTGTGACATGGATCTATCTTTTTTACCATTGATTTGAAAAAGCACCCTTGCTTATGATTGGTGGATGGCTTGTAAAGTCAACAAACCTACATCTAGTGGTGGAGATCTAATCTAAATCTAAAACTAATCTTGGCCATTGATCTTCAAGGTGTTGGGGTTGCTCCTCAACTATATAATGGGGGTCTCACTCCCTCATTTCATAACATTTCTCATGCTATTGTTATGCTGCCGGAATATTTCCTCATTCTCCTCTCATATTCTCTTGCCATTTTTTGTATTGAATCTTGCCCCAGTTGGGCTGTAATAGAAGAATTCTTTGGAGGGACATTCTGCTACATTCTACATTCTTCATGATCCATTTTTGTGAGGTAACTTGTATCTTTTTTTAGTTTTGCATATTTGTATTAGTCTAGTTAGCTCTCCACAAAGTATTTTGTGGAGAGATTAGATAGTAAAAGTATTTTTACCCTCTTTTGTGAATGGTTTAGCAATTTTTCTTCAAAGTATTTTGCAGGGATTGTTAGACATTCATCATTGGGCTTACATATTTTTGCAGATCTAGATTTGTTTGCAGGTTTTCCAAGCAAGGATATCTCTTCAAGGGTTTCGTCTTTTCAAATTTCAATTCGGCCATTTTCCTTTTTCCTTCCTGAAACTGGGTTTTATTCACTGTATAGTGAATATAACCCTTGTTTTAGGGCCCCCATCCATTATATATTAGTATAAGCTTTTAATTCTATTGTTTACATGTCATTTTCAGCCTAGAAACATTCACTTTCAGCCACTAAGTTGCTGATTTTTTTGCAGGTTTTGTGCTCAGAAAGAGGGGGTTATGCTGCCCTAAATTGCCCAGAAAAACCCAGCAAAAATTTGGTCCAAAAGAGGCCCTAAACTACACTTTTTCTCTCTCTTCTATTACATTGTAAACCCCAAATGAGAAGTTCTCTTTGGGGTATTTCTCTGCTGTAAATTTGTATAAGTAGTTGCTTAGAGTTAGTTTTTTATTTGCAAGTTTTATTTTTGTTTACCCACCTATCTTTGTGACAGACCACCATCTCTGTTACAAAGATTGTTGTGAGGTTAGTTTACTGCTTTAGCTAGTTGTATTTTCCTGTCTAGTGTTATTTTCAGTTTACCCACTATCTCTGTGACAGACCACCATCTCTGTCACAGAGATTGCTGTGCGGTTAGGCATTGCTTTAGCTAGTTACGGTTTCCTTCAAGTTTCAGTAAGTTTTATTTTCTGTCAAAAGGGTAATCATACAACCCATCTATCCTGTGTATCCTCTATCCACTTGTCATCTCCCTTTAGAGACTTCAAGTTGGATATGAAAAACAGGAGAAGTGGGGGCTTAGTTAATTAAAACAACATTCTTTCTTTTTCTGTTACAATCTTTCACATTTTATTTTTTCAGTCCAAGATCAAGTACCAGCACCTCCCATAAGGGATACCGCTTGATTGATCTTGTTGATAGCTTAAAATTTACCTTGCATGCTAATCACCAAGACTAAAATTTACTTCTAAAATTAACCAACAACAACTTCACTATTTCCTGCTCCTCTACTCGATTATCAACCTTCGGGGTACTCACGAGATACGACAAGGGATAGAGAAGTCTTAGTTTAATAGGCATCCATCTAGTAATTTTCCTGTTGATTAAAAACAATGCCTCGGAGGCGACTTGGGGTAGTAGACCGTGGGGGGTCTCTAGGCGTTTTACGTCCTCCTTGTTGAGCACCGGGGCATTGGGGTTTGACCTGTGAGCTACGGGTGGGCTTTGCTCCCACTTTGTTGAGCGCAACAGCATTCCCTCTTTGACTTGAGAAATACTGGATTGGGGTAGTCACACCACCGGTTCAAAGACTTAATCAAAGATTTCAACTCTAATAAAATTCATTAAAATTTACAAGAGACATTGCAAAACGTCCTACAAACACAAGTCACTGTTATTTATCTTTGCCTTGTTGTTCAAGGTTTTTACTGCAAGCTTTTCACCTTTTCAGTGGCAAGTATTTCTTTCAGTTTCGCAAACTCTTGTGGTGGCATCTTTAATTCATTTGATTAAGTAATCATATTGTTTAGTAATTTGTAGATCTTGCTTATAGCTTAGGCAACTGTGGATAATCATTCTTAATTCTTTTGTAAGTTTGTAACTTGTAATCTTTTGACTCCATTTAATCTAGGCACTGGTCTTGTAATTTTGTAATCTTAATAAAAGATCCCTTTGATTAATTTGTAATTAATTAATAAATCTAGAACTTAGTTTTTCCTGTAGGGACTACCCCCCTTGGGTCTGTTGGGATCTTGCCTAAACGGAGGAGTTGTGGACTGTGGTGACAGTGGTCCCCAGCTCTCGCTTGCCCCCAAGGACACAAAGCGGGTTGGAGACTGCCCCGTGTCATAAAGTGTGTATTAGGCAGCAACAACTTCTAAACCATCTCTGGCTTGTTGGGTCATTAACTGTAAAGAAAGAACAATCAATCATTTTAGCAAGTGGTTACATTGGATCTATCATTTTACTTAGCACTTCCCTAATTGGTTAGGTTAGAGTAGGTTGGACCTAAATAAAGCCTTTTCTAGGAAGTAGTTTAGCTTTTTAGTCTTGCAATTTTGCGTCTTTGCCTGAAGCTTGCCTTTGAAGCTCTTAGTATAGTTTGGAATTATGTTTCTTTTTCCTGCACAGTAAAAAAACAAACGTTTCTTAAAAGTTATGGTTATAGATTAGATTTATTTTCTGCTTTTCCATTTCACGCATTTTTATTTTCAGTACTTTATTTTATCCACATATTGTTCTGATGACCGGTCTATGAATTTGGTATAGTTTGGACATTTTGCAAGCAGTTTGTGACGTTTTGGTAGCGGTTGCAGAGCTGGAAGGATTGATCGAGGATGCTAGTAGCAGAGTGCGAGGACCAAAGATTCCGAGGTTCTCAAGCGCTCTACTCAGGAGAGCACTTGTCCCAGCTGGAGCCAAATGTTATCACATATATAGTAGTCGGGCTACCATATTCTAATTTCCAGATTTAGTACATTTTTCAGCCAGCTCCCCTACATATGAGATGCTGAGATGAGCATTTATGATGGATCATTATTTATTTGATGGACTATAGTACTCTACCATGCTAGGACTGAGTCTCATGACACTCAGATTTGAGGACTGATGTAGCCATTTAGCCATGTGCAGAGCAGTTAGCAGTGCCCAAATTTGCATCAGTGTTTTCTCATTGGACAGATATTGATTCAAATGGATTATTTGCATGATTATGACTCGGCTTATATTATATTGTGGTATGGTTATCATTACTCTTATACTCATTTTTGTGACATGTTAGCATTTAGTATCATGATCTGGTGGTCATAAAAATATGTGTACTTGGATGTATCTATATTATGTATTGATGTCCCTACTCAGAACTGGAAGTTCTTGATCTGTACTCATTGGTTTTACCCTCCGTAGGGAGATTAGAGGTAGTCATTCCCACCATACATTGGCTTGCTAGTGTTGGTTTCATTATTCATTGTCTCCACCCATCCATTACCTTCCAATTGTGTTTTAGCCCAACTTACTACTTGACTTGTGGCATGGAGGAACCTTTCCTCGCTAGAGCCTCTGTTGGACAAGCTTCTATGTTTATCTGTGTCTCGTCTCTGAGTTCGCTAGGTTGTGTTTGCTTACCTGAAACAAGTAGCGCTGCCATCAATACAATGTATTTGGAAATGAAATGTATATCTATGAAAAAGCCCATTCATGAAAAGTAGTGTTTTTCAACATACGTGAATGAAAGGCTAGCCTAATGAAATTGGCTTTAAAAATGAAATATCTTAAACATTCATGAAAAGTAGTGTTTTTAAACATACATGAATGCACAAAGCCTAAAATAATAAAATTCCGTGTAAAAAACACGTGGACCAAGGCTATGAAAAATCAAAGGCCCAAAAAGCAATGGTTCCTAAAGTTCTATCTGAAGATTGTTGGCCTTACTTGTATTGAGTTGGATTGTGAGCACTTGTCAGGGTGAGTAAGCATCTCTGAAGTAGTTCACCCATTTGTGAGGCACTTCCATCCCCTTTGTTGTTGTTTGTCCAACATATGGCTATAGTGAGTATCCCCTTTCCATATCCAAAGTGTCACAGTATTGAGTTGGCGGTCATCCTTTGTCCTAGCCTTATGAACTTTAGCCTTCACCCTTCACTAGCAAATTGATTACAACGATGAACTGAGTATAGTCTTGAAAGTCTAGTCTGAGTTATAATAAATAAATCCCTATATATGTATTTGGTTGATGTACCGCCAGTGAGGTGATTGCTACTTGTTATGATTGTTACTTAAATGATTTGTAGAGCATGTCTTAGCGTTTTAACACTTGCAGCAGATGGATGTCAGCCTGAGTTATATTATTGGTATCTAGTCATTTACAGGTTATTATTTTGTATATTTGATATTATAGATGATCAGGCAAAGACCTGGAGAGGGTATGAGTATATACCTTAGATGGATTTGGACTTTCTAAGTCCAGTGAGACAGCTCGTTTTCAATTCCGGGCACTTACAGAGATGGTGAGGCTCATTTTACCCTTCTTGTGCAGTATTCTTCACTACATGGCAACTCTGAGCAAGGAGATGATTTTGTTGGATCTCCTAGGGCGTTGTATGGGGCATAGGGGATCTAGCCACTTGATTGTACCATAGTACCCCTCTCCCAGAGAGCCTGGTGCGATCAGTTGGACAACACAGGAACCCTAGGAGGTTGTTCTGGGCCTATCACGTTTCCCGAGGCAAATAAAAAAATAATTAAATGGCTACTGAAGATATCGATTTGTGCTACTGAGGCAAAGAAATGGCATAGGATGAGTCCTCATGATGAGAGTGATGTCTTCCACACCTTTTCCAGCAGTTGCAACACCTGGATAGGCCCACATTTATTTTTCAGGCATTTTATATTATTTTCTGGAGCTTTTGGAGGCTCACGATTTCCTCAAGGAGGCACAATTTCACAGTTTAAAAAATTATATTATTTTATTGTGCCATGGAGACACCCAGAGGGAGTTAGTTAACACTCCAGGAACCCACCATGTGCTTCATTTATTTCTTGTTGAGTGGGATCCCTTCTTTTTGGATGATTTAGTCCACTTTTATGTTATATGGTTATATTGATCCATGTATTGTATGTTGAGCTCATCTCAACCATTGATTAAACATTTGTATCTTTTAATGTTAGCCACTCATTTGAAAAGTGGTTATGATTTTGGTTCTCTCATTCCTATTTAAAGGAGAGAGCTTCTCATTTGTAAGGGGTCTTTGGCTCTTGGATCTAAATAATAGAAAAACTTTTCTTGTGGAAATTTTTGGATCTCCTTTGCATCTGGTGTTCTTAGATGGTGATTGGAAAGTCTTTTGCTTCCTAGCATTCTGGAAATATTTGTGAGATCTATATTTTTTCGGGAATCATTGTCTTGTCTATAGGAGGTCGACTTCAATTTGGGCGTTTTTGCAGAGGGCTCCTCAACTCGCTTGGATTGGCTTCGCTTGTATCAAGGGGTTTTCTTTAGTGTCATTGAGAGAGGGCGCATTGGCTTCTTGGAGCAAAACGTTGGACATAGAACTCACTCGAAGTTTCTCAAATTGATCGGGACAGCAGGGATCATCATCATCAAGGCATCTACAAGGTTTTCCAGGTAAGATCCGCAGGTTAGTACTCTTCTTCCAGATCTCAATCCATTGGCATTTGTCTTCTTCAATTTTCACCTTAAAACCCTAAATAATAAAAAACCAAAAATATTAAAAAATCAAACAGCTTGATCTCGGGGTAAACCATTTCTGGGTTTCATAGATCGGGTATTTCCCTAAAGGAATCACCCTCAACGTTGAGCTAGAAGTGGTTGGTTTGCCCTAGATCTGAAAAAATGACCTCCCAGCCCTAGCGCTATGCTCCAGGCTGCCAGTTCCTCCCGTGATCTGACTTTTTCCGACAAACTGCTTTCTTGGGTTTGGAGATCGGGTTAAATCCCAAGTAGGTCTACTCCAACGCTGGGCAGAAAGTGACTCCATTGTCCTAGATCTGAAAAGCACTGATCTTCAACCCTAGCGCTACCCCCTTTTTGGCCTCTTTTTCCTGTGTTCTGACTTTTTCCTGGTGACTCGGGTGCTTTGACATTGTCATATCTTCCTTCGAGTCTATCCATCGGTACTAGATAGCCCCAATCCCGTTCTCACCTCTTCTGCATTGGTCACGTTTCCCAAGGAAGATGATATCTTCACCTGTTGCTAGTACCTTAACCCTAGATCTAGTATTTACCTCATAGGTCACCTGTGTCCCAACTTGGATCAAACCTGATACTTCCTAAGCCCTAATCCAAATTCTTGGTTCACCTAGTGACGTCATCCATAGATCTAGGGTTTCCACGTACCTTACACCTTACGTACCTCAAGTCCATTTGATGTGATCTGATGTCTAGGTCTGATCTCTCCTGTCGGGAGTAGATCTGCCCCCCCCCCCATTGTTGTCTTGGGCTAAGATAACATAAAGCAAAGACTACCTCGATTGGCGTAACAACCATCCATTTGGGAGTCGAGGCAATCTTGGTTCCACCTCCTTAGTTGCTTGTCCCTCTACCATCCATCCTGGATCCACCTCACATAGGCAACTACAAGGTTGGTGATAACACTATGTTTCAGACATTGGATATTTAGATAGGTATGTTAAGAGTGCATCAGAATAGAAATGACATGAATTCGTTACTGTGAGGATGACTTATGCATTAAACAGTGAGACTAGTCGAAACTAGGTGCAAATCTAGATAAGGTTGTGTAAACCCATATAAAACTCATTCAGAATAATTCAGATTGCTGTGAAAATTACAGAGCTTATTGTTAACATCAGATAACTACCATGGATGTTGAAATCACTCTCAGAAATAGTTTATATGGCATTCTTTAACAACATGTATCAATACAAGGCATTTTAGAAGCTACAATCACTTAGAGACTTGGAGATTCGAACCCTCATATGTCTTCAAGTACTAGAAACTTCAAGATATGATAGACACACCTGCAATATTGTCATTAATGGATGAAAGCCACTAATTCCCACTCATAACTACAACTCCATTGCTCATATAAGAAAAGAAAATCAGCTAGTCTTCAAGATTCGAATGGGAGACTCTCCAGATCTGCAAGGGAATCCAAATAGACTTGAGGATGACTTTAGAACCTGCAAACAAACTCCATTAATAGCTGCACCAGCTTCATGAACAAACATAGAACAAGAATGCTAAGGGGCATGTTACCGGTTGAAATGGCAGGCCTAGCCATCAGTAAGCATATGTGGGAAAAGTGACCACTATCACCTTAGTCACTTGTCCCCAACTACTTCAGAAGTCGAAACCTCCTAGAGGAGAGCCCTATTCTGATCTTGTAAGGACACCAAACACCAAAATGTTCTCTTTCGAGGTTGTTAATGATCAATGCCTAATGGAGTCTAGAAAATGAGTAAGAAGTTGTATGGTTCTTATTGCAGCAGTACATGCACCTTAAACGATAAGACAAACGTGCTAGCATTGTCCAATCATCATCTAAAATATGTAAGTACAGCAGTACAAGCAATAAGGGTTGGTCATAAATAGCAAATAGTACCAGTAAAGTGACATGTATTGCAGCATTTACATACAAAGTTCAGTGATATATCATAGCAGCATCAAAAGTATTAATGCATGCACATCAAACATTGTTCAGTAAACTAGATCTCTGTCACAATGGTAGTCTCGGTACAACATCAAGGAATCAACTTTATAAAAGACAATATCAGTCATTAACGTTGTATCATTGTAACATATCAGCATGCAACCATCAGTTTTAATTAAGACAAAATAGGAACAGCAGTATGCATTACCATATTCAGGAAATAATAACCGTTCGTTATGAGTTAAAGCCTGTCCTTTTTATGTGCACATACAGCATGTTTCAGTCATGTACAAAGTATTTATAGCGGCATCAACATATTAGCAGCATCCTTCATTTAAAACAAATGTGATTACATAATGAAATACTAACATTAAAGTTCATGTGCAGTCTGTGGAAGTGAAGATTAAAGGGTGTTAACAGTCCACTTTTTGTGTCAAATTTAAGCAGCAACATATGACTATCGAACCACTGTTTTGTATGTTGTGCATAGGCGTTGATGTGAGAACAAGGTATGGGAGGGTTGCCACTGTAAAAGGAAGCCCTGTAGGATAAGAAGGGTTGTTAGGGCAGCGAAGGTTGAGGAAAAGGGGGAGTCACTTGTTGACAGTAGAATTGAGTTTAGGAGCAACCCAAAGGCTGCTCTTCAAACAGGACCGAGAGTGGAAGTCAAGGGGAATGGGGACTCCCGAGAAGGTGGAGGGCAACAAGGGTTAGAAGGGAGAACAAGGGTAGGTTTAGGGTAAAATAGGACTGTTTTAGGGCCTTTAAGGGCAAATTTTGAGATTTTTGCAATTTTTGTATTTTTAGGGTTCCCTATAATTCTTCCTTAGGGTTTTTAGGCCTTTAGAGGCCAAGGCGAATTTGTAGGGAAGGTGGCCGAAATTTTAGGGTGGCCCAAAACTGAAAAAAAATCATTTTTTGATTTTGAAGGTTTCTAACATAAAATTGCAGACCTAAATTTAACCTAAAACATATCCTTAACTAACCCTAGAACTAGGTTTTTTAGAAGATAAGAGGTGTAAAAAGTGAAAACCAAGGGAACTAACCCTAGCAAAAACCCCTATCACAACCTAGGGTAGCTAGGGAGGATGGCTAACCTAGAGAGGAAGAGTTTCAAGGTCAAACAACTAGCCTAGAAAAACTAAGGTAAAACACTAGAGGACCCTCACAAGGAGCCGTGCCTCAACCAACTAAGGTGACAAGAAGGATGGTAATGGACTATTCTAGGAGAAAATGCAGCACCAAGGCTACCATTTAGACTCAAACATGCATCATCAACCACCATTCAAACAAAGAGATAAGAATCCTAACCTCCTTGTGCTCATATTTAGCCAACAAATCAAAACATCACCTAGCAAATATTTTCACCAAAGAATTGCGAGAAAAAGCTTGCATTAACCCGGAAAAACTTCCTCAAGAGGAGCACAGCCATCCAAAGAGCCCTAGCAAGGGTAAAACAAATGCATAGTGTATTATCCCATAAGTTCTGTCTTTAAAATGAAAGTGAGGAGATCTATTTATATGATCTCACACTCACTTTTTACAAAATTTCCAGGCCTACATGCCTTAAAATAAGTCAACTTGAAATTATAAAATGTCAACTGAAAATTAAAAGAAAATAATAATAAAATATGCCCTAAGGTAGGCTTAAGGTAAGTTATCTGGGGTATTTGTACTCCCAGGTGCCAAAATACGCTCAAATAAGTGAATCACTCCGAACGAAACGCTAGAGTGAGCTGGAGGGACGGTGTTATACCCCATCTAACCCCTAAAATGTTGTAAAATACCTCAACGCCCCCTTCAAAGCATGAAAAGGCTTGGCATGGAGGATGCCTTTTCTCTGAGGAAATAAGGCCAGGGAGAGCAAGAACCCACAATTTGAGAGACCAGGCGGGTATCATAAGTGGATGTTGGTGGAGACGAAGGTTTCACTGCTGAAGCAAAGGTCACCTGAGCATGTAAACAGGAGATGGGGCCATGTGACCCATTGGTGAACCCTCAAGGGCCCCGGACACCAACCAAGAGGTTAAAAACCCCAATAAAGCGCAGTCAGAAGGCTTGG
Source organism: Pseudotsuga menziesii (assembly GCA_001517045.1). Taxonomy (NCBI): domain Eukaryota; kingdom Viridiplantae; phylum Streptophyta; class Pinopsida; order Pinales; family Pinaceae; genus Pseudotsuga; species Pseudotsuga menziesii. The sequence goes on along the minus strand of LPNX010005314.1, from coordinate 112,389 downwards.
CATGGAGGATGCCTTTTCTCTGAGGAAATAAGGCCAAGGAGAGCAAGAACCCACAATTTGAGAGACCAGGCGGGTATCATAAGTGGATGTTGGTGGAGACGAAGGTTTCACTGCTGAAGCAAAGGTCGCTTGAGCATGTAAACATGAGATGGGGCCATGTGACCCATTCGTGAACCCTCAAGGGCCCTAGACACCAACCAAGAGGTTAAAAACCCCAATAAAGGGCAGTCAGCAATGGCATTAAGCCATAGTACCCCTAAAGGACGACTAAAGGGCCCAACCATGACCACCATTGCTCAATAACAACCCCCTTGGTTGAAAATTTTGGCCCTCTCTCCGTGGGGTACACTTGAAGGTGTGTTGGGTACAAGTGCAATATAACAAGGTAAATCTCCCAAAGCTCAGTTGAGGAACATCACTCAACCATTGAGTAGTGTTATCACATATATAGTAGTCGGGCTACCATATTCTATTTTTCAGATTCAGTACATTTTTTCAACCAGATCTCCTACATACGAGATGCTGAGATGAGCATTTTTGATGGATCATTATGTTACTAGTGGACTATAGTACTCTCCCATGCCAAGACTGAGTTGCAGGACACTCAAATTTGAGGACTGATGTAGTCATTTAGTCATTTGCAGAGCAGTTTGGGATGCCTAGATTTGTATCAATATTATCTCATTGGACAGATGATGGTTTAGATGGATTATTTGCATGGTTATGACTCGGCATATATATTGTGTTATGGTTATCATTGATCTTATACTCATTTTTGTGACACGCATTAGCATTTAGTGTCATGATCTGGCGGTCATATAAATATGTGGACTTAGATGTATCTATATTATGTATTGATGTCCCTACTCAGACTTGGAAGTTCTTGATCTATACTCATTGGTTTTACCCTCCATAGGGAGAATAGAGGTAGTCATTCCCACCATTTTTGGCTTGCTAGTGTTGGTTTCATCTTTCACTGTCTCCACCCATCCATTACCTTCCAGTTAAGTTTCAACCCAACCTACTGCTTGACTTGTGGCATGGACGACCTTTCCCCGCTAGAGCCTTTGTTGGACAAACCTCCCTGTTTATTTGTGCCTCAGCTCTAAGTTACCTAGGATGTGTTTGCTTACCTGAAACAAGTAGCACTGCCATCAATACAATGTATCTGGAAATGAAATGAATATCTTGCAAAAAGCCCATTCATGAAAAGTAGCGTTTTTCAATATACATGAATGAAAGGCTAGCCTAATGAAATTGGCTTTGAAAAATATTGTAAAGAAATTTCTTAAACATTCATGAAAAGTAGTGTTTTTCAACATACATGGATGCAAAGCCTAAAATAATAAAAGTCTGCATATAAAAAATGCGTAGACCGAGGCTAGGGAAAATCAAAGGCCCAAAAAGCAATGGTTCCTAAAAGTTCTATCTAAAGATTGTTGGCCTTACTTGTATTGAGTTGGATTGTGAGCATTTGTCAAGGTGAGTAAGCACCTCTGAAGTAGTTCACCCATTTGTGAGGCACTACCATCCCCTCTGTTATTGTTTGTCCGGCATATGGTTTGAGTGTGTATTTCCTTTCCATATCCGAAGTGTCACAATGTTGAGTTGGTGGTCATCCTTTGTCCTAGCTTTGTAAATTTTAGCCTTCACCCTTCACTAGCAAATTGACTACAACTATGAAGTGAGTATGGTCTTGAAAGACTGATCTGAGTTATGATTAATAAATGAAACCCTATACATATGTATTTGGTTGATGAACCGCCAATGACGTGATTGCTAATTGTTATGATTGTTACTTAAATGATTTGTAGAGCATGTCTTAGCCTTTGAACACTTGCAGCATATGGATTCCAGCCTAAGTTATATTGGTTATCTGATCATTTACAGGTTATTATTTTGTCTATTGGATATTGTTGATGATCAGGTAGAGACCTGGAAAGGGTATGAGTATATACCCAAGATGGATTTGGACTCTCTGAGTCTAGTGAGACCGCTTGTTTTCAGTTCCGCGCACTTGCAGAGATGATCAGGCTCATTTTACCCTTCTGATGCAGTTATGCTTCACTGGATGATATGTCTGAGCAGGGAGATGTTTTTATTTGATCTCCTAGGGCACTGTATGGGGCATAGGGGGTACAACCACTTGATTGTACCATAGTAGCCCCCTCCCAAAGAACTTGGTGGGCTCAGTTGGACAACGCAGGCACCCTAGGAGGTTGTTTTGGCAGGTTCACGTTTCTCGAGGTAGATTAAAAAGTGATTAAATGGCTACTGAAGAAATCGATCTGGGCTACTGAGGCAAGGAAATGGCATGGGATGCGTTATGATGATGAGAGTGATGTCCTCCAGACCTTCTCCAGTAGTTGCAGCACCAGATTGGGCCCACACCTATTTTTGGGCATTTTATATTATTTTCTGGGGATTTTGGGAGGCTTACGATTTCCTCAAGGAGGCACAAATTCGTAAATTTAAAAGATTATATTATTTTACTGTGCCATGGGGACACCCAGAGGGAGTTAGTTAACACTCCATGGACCCACCATGTGCTTCATTTATTTCTTGTTGAATGGGATCACCTCTCCTAGGGTGATTTAGTCCACTTTCATATTATATTGTTATATTGATCCATGTATTGTATGTTGAGCTCATCTCAACCATTGATTAGACATTTGTATCTTTTAATCTTAGCCACTCATTTGAAAAGTGGTCAGGATTTTGGTTCTCTCGTTCCTATTTAAAGGAGAGAGCTTCTCATTTGTAAGGGGTCTTTGGCTCTTAGATCTGAATAATAGAAAAACTTTTCTTGTGGAAATTCTTGGATCTCCTTTGCATCTGGTGTTCTTAGATGGTGATTGGAAAGTCTTTTGTTTCCTAGCATTCAGGAAATTGTTGCAAGATCTATATTTTTTTGGGGAATCTTTGTCTTGCCTACAGGAGGGCAACTTCAGCTTGGGCGTTTTTGCAGGGGGACCTCAACTCGCTTGGATTGTCTTCGTTTTTATCAGGGGGTTTTCATTAGTGTCATTGCGATCTATGATTTCTTCTTGCTATTTTTCTATAGCATCTAGCTTTTTTCTCATGTTGCAACAAATCTAATATGGTTGACGTTTGTTGTGCAAGAGAGAGGGCGCATTAACTACTTGGAGCAAAACGTTGGACATAGAACTTGCTCAAAGCTTCTCAAATTGATCGGGATAGCAGGGATCATCATCATCAAGGCATCTACAAGGTTTTCCAAGTAAGATCTACAGGTTAGTCCCTTTCTTCCAGATCTCAATCCATTGACATTTGCTTTTCTTCATTTTACTGAAAATTCCATAATAATAAAAAACCAAAAAATACTAAAAATTAAACTGCTTGATCTTTGGAGAAACCACTGCTGGGTTTTGTAGATCGGGTCTTCCCCTCACCATATCACCCTCAACGTTGATCTGAAAGTGACTGGTTTGCCCTAGATATGAGAGACTGTCCTCCCAAACCCTAGCGCTCCTCACTATTTTTCTGACCTTTTCAGAGATCTGATTTTTCCGGCAAAATACCTTCGTGGGTTTGTAGATCGGGTCATCCTCTCACCAAATCACCTTCAATGTTGAGCCAGAAGCTGACAGGTTGCCCTAGATCTGAGAAAATGACTTCCCAAACCCTAGCGCTAGCCATCCTGCTGTTGGTTTTTCCTGTGATCTGACTTTTCCGGCCAAATACCTTTTTGGGTTTGTAGATCGCGCTATTTCCTAGGTGGGTTTCCTCCAACGTTGGGCAGATAGTGACTCCATTGCCCTAGATCTGACAGGCACTGATCTCCAACCCTAGCGCTACCCCCTCTCTGGCCTCCTTTTCCTGTAATTTGTTTTCTTCCTGGTGACTCGGGTACTTTGACTCTGTCATATCTCTCAGCGAGTCTATCCATCGGTACTAGATAGCCCCAATCCTGTCCCTGACCTCCCTGCATTGGTCACGTTTCCCAAGGAAGCGGATATCCTCACTTGTTGCTAGTACCTCAACCCCAGATCTAGTATTTACTTCATAGGTCACCTGTGTCCCACTTTGGATCAAGCCTCACACTTCCTAAACCCTAATCCAAAGATTTGGTTCACCTAGGGACATTATCAATAGATGTAGGGTTTCCATTACCTTACACCTTACGTACCTCAAAGTCCATTTGATTTGATCTGGTGTCTAGATTTGATCTCTCCTGTCGAAAGTAGATCCGGGTCTCCCCCTTTGTTGTCTTGGGATAAGATAACATAAAGTTAAGGCTGCCTCGATTAGCATGACAACCATCCATTTGGGAGTCTAGGCAGTCTTGGTTCACCTCCTTAGTTGCTTGTCCCTCTACCATCCATCCTAGATCCACCTCACATAGGCAACTACAAGGTTGGTGATAACAATTAGCAGAGCTCTCAAGACAAAATTCAAACGATCAAAAGTTGTGATAATGATGTGCTATCATTGTTTTATAGCAATATTAGGCTTCAATATCAAATTGGCTCCATATGTGGCCCACTTCCCTTGCCCAATGCGCCTTCATGAAGAAAATAAGAACTTCCTTGCTTTGTCTCCTAACTTTCCTGACTTGCGAATTGTCTTTCTTTTCCTCTATTGGAAATTGCGCCCTCTTTGTGCCTGCTTTTTTTGCTAACATGCCTTAGTTCTTTTAGCAACTACGCCCTCTTTCCTTTCTAAAACTTTCCTGCTTTTTCTGCTAACATGCTTTTCCTATAGTTTCCCTTCTTGTGCATGCTTTTTCTGACTGACTGCTTTTGTCTTCTCTTTCTTTATTTGTCCCCAAGATTCCTTGGCCCACCTCATCAGCCTATCCACCCTACTTGGCTCATTATTTATTTAATTAAACTTAAAATTAATTTAATTTATGAAATACATACTTTGGATAAAATACAATTCCTTATTTAATTGCCTCATACAAAATTTAATCCCCTTTTTAATTAATCTAGTCCTCCACTAGGAACCATGGGGTTCTCTGGGTTTAGGGGTTTCTCCATGGTGTTAACAAGAAAAATGGGGACATTACAGTACTCCCCTCCCAAAATTGCTTGTCCTCAAGCAATGAACCAACTCCAACCATCTATGAAGCCAACCAGTGGCTTCAATCCTCAGAATATGTTGTGGTCTGTCTAGAATTGGCATCCTCAATTCCAAGCTTAATACCAAAGTCCACCATGTTTCTGCTGCACCACTCTAATTATAGTTATACCCCAATGACTAAACCTTTTTCAGCAAAATTTTCAACCCAATTCAGATAATTGAGTAGAATGTCTGGATCCCACTAACTTCTCTGCAAGGATCCAAATGTTGCTACCCTTTTTGGAAAGCTGACATTCCAAAGAATGCCAGAGTCCCATGGTATTATCTGTACCCTTCAAAACAACAATAATAACAACAAAATTCCATCATCATAGAAAATGGAAATGAAGATGTGATAATCATACCACCACACTGAAAGATGGAAACTCCCAATGCAAAACTGAATATCTGATAGACGATCCCATCCAGCATGAAACTCCTCAATGTGGGGCCAAATCATATCAATACTTTCCAAAATATGTGACTCCATACACAAGATAGGACTAAAACACACATCATTTATGTTCTCAAGGCACAAGTAGTGACCTCATGTCCATCCATGTATATTGGGAGCATCATATAGCAACCATAAATGCTCATGCCACTGCTCATGTGAAATATGGGTTGTACATGATGCAACTTCACTAATGCAAGAAAGAAATTTACCTTTGGGGTTGTTCAACTCCAACATGTATACACTTGCCCAATCAGTGGAGGAATCCAAACTCCAACTTAGATATCCTAATGAAGAACATGTAACTTCTCCATGTGCAAGCTTCGTTGTAATCAAAGATCTCAATTTTTTATTTAGTCTTCCACTCAAATGTCTCAAGTGGACCTCCCATGGATCACTGTGCATGATGGAGACATCAGATAGATGCCCCTGTTGCTGCTCAATAATTTGGTAAGGGAATGGCGCACTTTTCAAACCCCAAGGGTTGATAAACAAGTCAAAAGAAGAAGGGGGAGCCTCCTGCTCCTCATGTGGCACCAATAAGAAAAATCCCTTCACCCAATTTTCATCCCCACCTGATATGGCTGAATTAAAAGTGTGGGGCGAAAAATTGTAAACAAACATCATGCCATATTCATCCATCAAGCTAATGGTCGTACAACTGTCTCCATTGGTTGGTTTAATGAAAGTGAGTTCATGTGCCTCCTCCAAGACTATACAACAATTTCCCATAGGCAACTCATAATCTCTTTGGAACCATGCAGGTGCTTGGTCTTCATCTTGCTTGACCTCAAACTCTTCAAGCATGTGCAAATCAGTATGCAACTCATGTACATGTGTACAGGAGTGTAATATCCCAAACTGATATTTTCCTGTTTGTGTATACTGTAGATGACTAATAGACTTACTCCTTAATCAAATAGGAAAGCAAACCCTGAACTTCGCATGCATGCAGTTGCATGCAAATATGTGCCCTAGAATAATACTGAGATGCTATAAAATAGGAGAAATCAATGCATGTACATACCAGTATATAGATCAGCTGATGGTGAGGAGACTGGTCCCAGCATGCAAGGATTCTACCGGAGGAATAAGGAGATACACCAAATCGTCCTCCATAGGTGAATGCGCCCTCCTCTCAAACTATATAAGCTTCAGAATAATAAATAAGCTGCTGCTGGAAGCCCGGATGATGTGCACTAGGGTTATAATACCCCTCTGATGATGATGGAAGCAACATGCGGAAGTTCTGAACCCTGTAGGTAGGAAAACGAATTGCTTTGTCTCTAATCACGGTGACACGGTGTGACAGTGAAACCCTCTCGCTAGATGAATAATCAACCTCCCGGAATAACTGCTGAATGTAACCTGATGATGAACTAGAGCTGAACCTGGATGATCCAACCTGATGATGAACTAGGGAAAATAGATTTCGCTGCCGAAATACACCAGTTAGTTGAGCATGCTCTCAACCCAAACTTAGCTCGCCAAGCTCTCCAATTCAACTCCACAAATCAATTATCACATGAGTGACTTCTCCATTCACTTTATCTTTCTTTTATAACTCTCAACTGCGAAAACCCTAACTTTTGACCTAATTAGGTCACTTTATCTTCTAATTTGCAATTGACTTGCATGATTGCGCATGGAGACTTAATCGGGTGCATGCATCATTAAATAATGCCCGGATGTCATGCATGCAGGTGGCCTTTGACTCTAGTGGCCCTCTTCAACATAATGGTGATATAATATTGATGCCCTAGATCTTCTATAAATGTCATCAGTCTTCGACTGATTCCTTGACTGTCAGTACCCACTCGAACCTATAGGAATCAAATAAGTTAGCGGGTTGGTCCTCAATGCCTAAGCAGAAGAGGACATTACAAGGAGGCACTTAATGGCTAAAAAATAAATCTTTGTTGTTGTTCACATGTCAGGACAATGTCAGTTACAACAAAAAAATTATTGCAGAAATAAAAGAACCCTTTACCTCCCAAAGTCTTCATTTCAATGATGCTTCTATCTTCCCCATCACTGGATGAATAAGAACTTTTATTTGCTGATTCATATGGACTGTGATCAGCCACCTCCTCTAGAGAAGAATCTACCACCCATAAGGGTATCTCATAAGGTATCTCCTTCAAAGCATGCATGTCAAACAACCTTCTCCAATTCTCATCCATTAAGCAAGTGGATGCATGTATTCCTCCATATGTTAGCTCAACAATGGTGTGCTTCTCTTCCTCCTCCATGAATGTGTGACTCTCTCCAAGAGGAAACTCAAATGCTTGATCCTCCTCAAGCATATGCAAATCAGAATGTTCCTCATGTACCACCATCACATGAGGTTCCTCCTTTGGTCCATGAATGCAATCAGCCATATGAGAATGACGGTCCAAAATGTAGGAGGGAGAATGTGATCTTGGCAACTTCTCATGAAGCTTCTCAATCTGAAGCAGTTAGCTCCCAAGCAGTCGATTCCTGTTGACAGCCGAGTGCCAAGTGGAGACTAGCAGCTAGAGAATGAGGACATGTTGTAGCAATTACTGGGGTGTCTTCACGATTTTTCTTGGCAGACAGAGACGAGGATCTCAGCTGGTAGCCAACGTGAAGTAGATTTTTAATATGGAGAGAACTTGTTTAAAAAATTACTTTTTACCTTAGTTTAGCTTATGGCATATTTGGTTTGAGTCGACTTTGGCTATGTAGAGTTTGGAGCCAATAATTGTGGAAGATTTCCTTTTAGTTAAAGTAGTAGTCTTTGAGATTGGGTTTGAGAGAAAAGCGGATTTTCCTTTTCTCTCACCTTTTTCTCACTTTATTTTATTAGTTTATTATTGAAGCCTTTTTTGGGCCTATAAAAGAAGCAAGGCTTCTTCATTGTAAGGGAAGGGAAAATTTGGCTTGGAGGATTTTTCCCTAGAGTTGAATAAAGAAAAGACTATGTTGGGTTTTCGGATCTAATGTGCATCTCTGTTATGGTTTTTCTGTTTTTCATAAGTTATAGACCAAACCTGCATAGAAGGCTATAATCTAGCCCATTAGGCAAGCATTTGCAGCTGTCAAGTTGCTTGTCGGCATTATGCTTTTAAAGGTCTTAGGAGTAATGGACAGTAGTCAGTTATACTTCCATTCTCCTTGCCTCTGATTGTGGAACGCACCAGTTTAGTCTTGCTTCCGTGAACCACAAGGCCTCCCTGAGTCCCCTTCTGACTCCATCCTCCCTTCTAGTACTGGCACTAGTCTTCCCTCGAGGACTAATCCTCCCTTCCCTTCCTATCCTTCAAGCACAATCATTTTCCATTTTTGCTACAAATGTTTCTCTAAGGAAGCCTCTTCAGATCACCTTGCCCTCAGCTGCACCTGCCTTAGCGATCCTAACTTAGGGAAACCCCCCTAGAGCTGGAGAAAAGCCAACCTGAAGCGAGGAGAGAGGGGTGTGATGACATTGGCCTCTCGAGAGAGAGTTGTCAACAGGTCGACGCACCCGCATTTTGGGCTTCAGCACTCGCATGCCAGTTTCGGGCGACAACAAGATGGATGGAGACAGTGGAAATGATGCCAAGACTAGCAAGCCATGTCCCTAAAGGGAAAAGACTAAATCCATACTAGGAGTAGGGCAAGGCCAATGAGTATACAAAAGAATCTCTCGATCAAAACCACAAAATCATTTATACCTTTGATTCCAATTAAACCAAGATAAAGTATTGCCAACATATAATCAAAATAAACCGAGTCTCACTGCTAAGATAGGTAACAGAGCAACATCAAAATCCATATGCACAAACCATAATATCACCTGGGTCATATACCTACACTGGATCTGAAAACAATCTGAAGATCACTGGAAAAACCGTTGCTGCTACACGTAGGCACTATAACAATCTCTATTGTGGGTCATGAAAGAAAAATGGTTAACTTAGTCATAGAATATGGGGTCATGAGGCTCAGTCATGGCATAGAACTAGTCAATATGGATGCTTTTGATTTGTTGAAGTGGGAGATCATGAACTGGTGGCTCATCATCTGCTAATCTCATAGTAAAGCGCTGGCTCAAAGAAATGCTCAGAACTACTCAGGAACAAAAGTAGTCCAGCTACTATATATGTGACAACAGTACTAAATAGTGTAAATTTTTAGTGTATTTTTGCATCTAACCCACTAATTTGGCATCTTAAGCTTGCGGGTTTTTAGCAGGTCTATGGAAAAAGAGAGAGAGATCCTACCAAATCTTTGAATGCTAAGCCATCTAGAGCACCCATACTCAATCCTACCTCCCCCCTCTTCATTGCTCTTCTTCCCGGCAGCAGTTATAAACCCTTTTGACCCATTTTCAAGGGTCAAAAAGTGCCTTATTTCTCAAGAAGTTTGATTGTAACAAATAATAAAAGAGCAAGTGGGATAACGGCTCCCATGCCTCTCTTCCCCCATTTGGGGGAAGTCTGTCTCGTCCTTTGATGTGACTGGCTTTTTCTTTCCTTCTTTCAATTAAAAGTTTTAGATTAGTTTTGCTTTTGTTATCTAGCTAGAGTTTATTTCAAAGGTCACTTTAAAATCTTTAGCTTTTATATTTGTAGATCTAACCTAGTCTTGACTTCCCGAGTAAGGTATTGTCCTGAAAGAGATCCCTGACTGTAGTTTCCTTATATGCAAAACTGATATACTGCTTAGAATAAATCACAAGCACACAATCCATCCTTAATGGGTTGTATAAATTAGTTTCATTTTCCTTGTTTTACATAAAATCAGAATAAACATTTGCCTCATTCGTGTATGCTCTACCCCAATATCAAAAGCGGAAGAGTGCACTCGCTAATTGCTCACATTTAAATTAAACAACTCACACAAATAAAACTAAATTTTCCCTAAATAACTCAACAAAAATCCAGCATTGACAAACTCAAACAAAAGTGGGAAAATTTCATAAAGGAAGCGGAAACCACTGGAAAGTGACCGCGGGACCCCGTCATGCTACATCCTTGTTGTTGTAGTGTTGGACATCACCCCGTGACTCCTGTTGTCACCCGCCTTGTAGTTGCCTGCGTGAGGTGGATCCAAGATGGATGGTAGAGGGTCAAGCAACTAAGGGGTGGAACCACGACTGCCTAGATTCCCAAATAGATGGTTGTCACGTCAATCAAGGCAGCCTTCGCTTTATGTTATCCTAGTCCAAGACAGCAATGGGGGAGACCCAGATCTGCTCCCGACAGGAGAGATCAGACCTAGAAACCAGAAGAAGATCAGATGGGGCTTCAGGGTACTTAAGGTGCAAGGTGAATGGAAACCCTAGCTCTAGGGTTTAGGTACTAGCAACTGGTGGAGATGACCACTGTCTTGGGAAAAGTAGCTGAGACAGGGTAAACAAGGACAAAGTTGGGACTATCTAAAACCTAGAAATCAGAGTCAATGAAAAGTATTTGAGCTATCAATGAATGTTGGTAAAGGGAAAAGGCCGAGCCCCTAAGGGGAGCGCTAGCTAGGAGATCAGTGCTTTGTGTGCATTGGGCAATGGAGTCAGTACACCAACGTTTCAGAGAACCCACCTGGGAGACACCTTGATCTACGAACCCAAAAAGTAGTTGGTCCGGAAAAGCTAAGGTACAGGAAACCCAGCTCAATGGATGGCTAGCGCTAGGGATTAGGAGGACAGATCTGTAGTTCTAGGGTCACCGGGAGGCTAATGGCTCAGCGTTGAGGAAGAAAAGAGGTCAGGGTGACCTGATCTACAAGCCCAAATCAGGAAATCAGCAGAAAAATCAGATCTAGAAAAGTCAAAATCTGATGATGGGGCTAGGAGGCTGAAAACTGATTTTTCAGATCTAGGGCAAACCTGGAGGAACTAGCACAACGTTGGGGGTGTTCTGGAGTGCTTGGGCCCTGATCTATCAGCCTATCTTGTCAGATTTCAAAAAAAAATCACTTCCGGAAAAGTCCAGTTTTCAGTGAGGGCGCTAGGGCAGATTCAGTCAATTTTTCAGATCTAGGCCAAATGGTCAAGCAGTTGCACAGCGGTGGGGTTGATTTAGGCTGTGTGGGACCCGATCTATCTGTCTGTGAAGTCAAAAATCAAAAAAACTCAAAACACTAGTAGGTCAATTTTTCAGTGAGGGGTTATGAAGTTTTCTGCTTAAAAATCAGATATAGGTCAAACTGTGAGGAATTTGACCAGCGTTTCAGTTGATTTGATGAAGGGGAAGCCCGATCTATGAAACCCAGAAATGGTTTGGCAAAAGATTGGACTATTCCCAAGTTTATTGATTTTTAGTGTTTTTAGTGTTTTAGGAGTTTTAAGAAAAAGTTGAATTGAAGCAAGGTACAATGGAATAAGATCTGAAAAAAAAAGAGACTTACTTGTTGGATCTTACTTGGAAAAGCTTGTAGAAGTCTGTAACAGTGACGATCTTTGTTATCTCGATCAATTCTGGAAGATCCCCGTGATTTCTATGGCATATGCAAGCTCCAAGCCATCAATTGCGCCCCCTACCCTGCATGAGCAAACATCAACCATATCAGATTTGCACATACAAAATAAAGAAACTGAATGCTACAAGATAGTAAAATGAAGTAATCATAGATCACAATGAAACTAATGAAACCCCCCTGATCCAAGACGAAGAGAACCGAGCGAGTTGAGGTCCCCCTACAAAAACGCTCCATCCAAAACACCCTCCTGTAGACAAAACAATGATAGCCACGAAAAATATAGATCTCACGAGAATTTCCACAATGCTAAGAAGCTTAAGACTAGCTAATCACCATTTGAGCACATCAGATGCAAAGCAGATCTAGAAAAATTTCCACAGAAAAGTCTTTATATTATTCAGATCCAAGAGTCAAAGACCCTTTACAAATGAGAAGCTCTCTCTTTTAAATAGAAATGAGAGAACCTCAATCATAACCAAATCTTAACCACTTTTAAAACGAGTTGCTAAGATTAAACGATGAAATGTTCTAATCAATGGTTGAGATGAGCTCAATATGCAACACATGGATCAATATAACCATAATTTACCAAAGTGGACTAAACCACCCAAATAAAGGTAACCCACTCAACAAGAAATAAATGAAAGCACATGGTGGGTCCAAGGAGTGTTTGACTAACTCCCTTTGGGTGTCCCCATCGCACAATAAATAATATAACAATTTAATTCTTTGACTTTTGTGCCTCATTGAGGAAATCGTGAGCCTCCAAAAAGAGCTCCAAAAAATAATAAAAAATGCCCAAAAATAGGTGTGGGCCCAATCAGGAGCTGCAACTGCTGGAGAAGGTGTGGAAGACATCACTCTCATCATTGTGACTCACCCCATGCCATTTCTTTGCCTCAGTAGCCCAAATCGATTTCTTCAATAGCCATTTAATCATTTTTTAATTTGCCTCGAGAAACGTGAACCTACCAAAACAGCCTCCTAGGATGCCTGCGTTGTCAAACTGAGCCCACCAGCCTTTCTGGGATGGTGGTACTATGGTACAAACAAGTGGCTGCACCCCCCTATGCCCCTACAACGCCCTAGGAGATATAACTGAAACATCTCCCTGCTCAAATATATCAATCTGTGAAGAAAAACTGCATCAGAAAAGCAGAATGAGCCTGATCACATCTGTAAATGCCCGGAACTAGAAATAAACTGTCTCATTGGACTCAGAGAGTCAAAATCCATCTAAGGTGTATACTCATACCCCTCATAGGTCTCTATCTGATCATCAATCATATCCAATAAACAATAAAACCATCTGTGAATAATCAGACACCAATAATAACTCAAACTATATCCATCTGTTGCAAGTGTTAAAAGGTTAAGACATGCTCTACAACTCATTCAAGTAACAATCACAACAAGTAGCATTCATTTCACTGACGGTACATCAACCAATACATACATAAGGCTTTATTTATTATTACTCAGACTTAGACTTTCAAGACTATACTCACTTCATAGCTGTAGCCAATTTGCTAGTGAAGGGTGAAGGGTGGAAATGACAAGGCTTGGGCAAAGGATGACTTCCTACTCAACATCATGACACTTTGGATAAGGAAAGGGAATACTCACTATAACCAATGTCCGACAAACAACAACACAAGGAATGGCAGTGCCTCACAGATGGGTGAGTTGTTTAGAGAGTGCTTATTCAACTTAGGCATCATGTCTACATCAAGCTTGATCCAAATTCATTAGGATCACATTTTATTCCATGGCCTTTTTGGCCTATATGACCCTTTTGGGACTTCACCAATGCTTAAAAGCACAGCTAATCGCAGCTTTCATCCAGGACATATTTTATAAGGTCAGCGTATTTTTTATCATTGCTTTTTGGATCTTTTCTTATACTCTTCAAGGGGTATTTTAGCACTTCATTGCTCTTGCCCTCTTTACATATGTTAAGAAACATAGTTTTATAATTTTCATCTTTCATGGGCGCATATTCAATAATTTCAACTTAGGCAGTACATGAGCTTTCAGTTTTAGCCAACAACATCTCAAGTGACTAGGGGGAATTCTGCACAGTGCCAAACATCGGGACAACCGACCAGAATGATTTAGGCATACTATCCAACTTACCAAAGGCAAGTTTTGTCATCAACTCAGACCCGAGACACAATATAAACAGGGAGGCTTGTCCAACAAAAGTTCTAGCAGGGAAAAAGATCCTCCATGCCATAAGTCAAGAAGTCAATTGGGTTGAAAACTAAACTGGAAGGTAATAGATGGGTGAAGACAATGAATGATGGAGCCAACACTAGCAAGCCAAAACAATGGCGGGAATGACTACCTCTATTCTCCCTAAGGAGGGTAAAACCAATGAGTATAGATCAAGAACTTCCAAGTCTAAGTAGGGACATCAATACATAGTACAATATACAACCAAGTCCATATAAATATGACTGCCAGATCATGATACCACAAATTAATACGTGTCACAAGAATCAGTATAAAAGCAATAATAACCATAACACAATATAAAATGTTGAGTCATAACCATGCAATATGATCCATCTAAGACACCATTTGTCCAATGAGAAAGAACTGATATAAAACTGGACATCAATGACTGCTCTGAAAATGACATAAATGGCTACATCGGTCCTCAAATCTGAGTGTCCTGAGACTCAGTCCTGACATGGGAGAGTACAATAGTCCACTAAGATAATAATGATCCATCAAAACTGCTCATCTCGGCATCTCATATGTAAGAGATCTGGCTGAAAAAAGTACTGTGTCTGAAAAATAGAATACGGTAGCCTGGCTACTATATATGTGATAACAACTCCATCCATCCCACACGTCCTTGTGTGAAGCCACTTAGTGCAAGATCCGAACATATTCCCAGGTACCTCTCAGTATATCGGGAATCCCCTCCCTAAATTTAATCATAGCTTAAAAATCTAAAATTAATCAAGATACATTGCACAACATTATTTCCCTTTCAACAGCATCACTTTCAACTCAATTTTCGGCATTGGTTATATTGTCATTTTTTATCATTTGCTTCAAGTCATTATTGTTTTGAATGTTATTATCATGCTAGTGAATTAATGTTTTAATATTGCAGTACTTGGTAATTTGATCAAAACTCCTACCAACACTCTGATCATTCAATCATTAACAAACAAGAGCCTTAGCAACTCTTTCTTATGGACTACCCCCCTTGGCTCTGTTAGTAGTGGCCTAAATTGAGGAGTCAAGATCAGGTGACAGTACCTGACTCATGACTTGCCCCCAAGGACACACCGAGCAGCTTGAAGATTTTTGTTGCGTTCCCCCCTAGGTGTGTGTAAGGCGACAGCAGTACCATATATGCTACTCTCCTCAAATGAACTAGGTCACCACTGAAATCATCTCAATGGACAAGGAAATCTCAATCATGGCAAGGAAATAATTTGAAACCGTTGCTAAACAAAGGCTCTCAATGGCTCAAGATGCACAAAACGATCCATGATGTATCCCCATCAATATGTCTGGCTCGTGAAAAATAAAGAGATCACTTTATATGTTGCATGTTGCATCATGGTAGCCCAACTACAATATATGTGATAACATCTTCTATCTTGGACATCCTAAAATCCATCTCTTGATTTTTTTTGGTGTTAATGATGAACTCCAAAGAGGTTTCATGAGTGTATAAACACCTTTTCGATCACCCAAAACAGATCTTCTGATCAAAAGTTATGCAAATTTCGAGTTAACATACCTTTAAAACCCCTAGTTTGTATATTGTCTCACTGCCCAACTTTTTTTTGAAGTATCTCTGAAATTTTGGCCCCTCTAGGTCGAAATTTTGGCCTATAGTATCTTGTTATGTCTTCTATGCCACAGGTTTGACTGAATTCTGATGGGAAAATAGAAAGTTACGCTAACTTTCCCAAAACTTGTTTTTGTTCCTTTAAGGACAGTAAATTTGTACAGCCTGCCACATGTCTGATTTTTTCGATATGCTTCTGAATATTTTACGAAAAACACTATGTTTTGTCTTCTTTCTAAGACAACTAGTGGCACTCAATTTGGAGCTCGCGAGCTTCCAATATAACAGTTTTACCTAGAGCACTTGTTTGAGATTGATTTTTGGACTAGTAAAAAATTCTAGATTCCACTGAATGTAACTCCAAACTTATAGCAAATCATGAACTGAAATTTTTACCACAAGTACTTCGCTATTTCTCTTAAGGATTCCAAATATTTTACTATCTAAAACTTCCAAGAAAAAAGTTATACCAAAAATGGAAAGATGAGCTGTTTTAAAAGAGCCAAGGCAAGGACGATATGCTTTGATACCAAATGTTATGGAACAAATTCCCCAAAAAACATAAAAAATAAAAAGAAGAGGTAACTCCTAGCCTTGAGAATGAAATAAAGAGAATGATTAGAAAGCCTCTTAAAGAAGGATACCTCCTTTTACAATATATCAAATGAACAAAATGAGATGATCTCTAAGACTAGGTCTCCTTGGTATATATAGGAGACAAAGGGTACAATTATAATTAAGACCCTAGCCAACCAATAAAGACAATATTAATAAAATAATAGAATGTAATTTCACGATATCTAGGGCTTAACATGCTTCCTTAAGTACCTCAATGGTGAGCATAAACCACCTACCAAGAGATTGAGCATTCTCCAACGACTTAGTTTGACTTAGTGGGTCTCTTGCAAGTAATGCATAAACCACATCTTACGACAAATCAAACCTTGGTGGGAACCTAACCTATACCCCACTTTCACAAACCTGACTCACCTCTTGTGGCTAGTGTTGCTGCATAATTTGCACCTCAGGTCATGTGGCAGAAATCTTCAAGCCACTGGGTGCGGCATTGGGGGCAAGCTAGAGCCAAGTGTTGTCACATGATACTCAGCTCCTCCGTCTAGGCCAACTCCTAGTGAAGTCAAGGGGGGTGGCCCCTATAAAAATAAAATCTAAGGTCTTTAATCTAAGAATGAAAAGAAAAATTGATCTAGGAGTTAATGTGACATGAATTTAACATTTGACAACAAACCACTGCAAATGAATTATAACAACAACTTTGAATAAAGACACCATTCACGACGTTTGTATAATTGATTTAAACATGAAGAATAACATACACCAATACCGATGAATATCTAGTGTTGTTGTGTCTATAAGTATTGCAGTTGTCTCATTGGTCAATTTTTAAATTATTAATAAGTGATTAAGGGAGTGGGTAAATTTTTGGGTTTGGCCCAATAAGACAAGCTCTCTTGAAATGAGCGCTAAAGCAGCTTTACCAAGTGTCCAACGAGGAGAGGCATAACCTGCTTGGAGTAGCCCCCTGACTCTATGGTAATCACCCTTTGCGACCTCCCGAATTCTCAAGAACAAGCTTATGTGAATTTTCCTATTAGTCTAGTCATTTGTATCCCTTCTGGTACAACTAGTTGATCAGACGAGATGCAGCGATGCAGGGTATACAGAGAAGGAGTCTTGGTTGTTTTTATTAAAACTAAAAGTGATGTTTATTAGAAAACCAATCACGGCTGAGAATCTCTCTCCCCCTTTTGGGATACTCGGGAGAGCATAGCCGGGTAAATTTTAAAAGCTAAAACTGAAAAATACAGAGAAGAAATTTGTTTTCTAATTAATCCTACCACGAATCTCTTTCCCCTTTCGGGGTTGATAAAGCGTGGGGTTAGTAGTTCTTTTATTTGTTTTCTATAAAGTAAAAGAAAAAAGAAAGAAATAAAACAATTAAACTACCAACCCAAACCAAGAAGGAGAGATGACACAGATCCTCGAATGGGGATGGAGTGTGGGCACTTTGGCAGCCCACTTGCTCACTTTATTACAATGTTTACAACATGAAATGAATCCTTTTTGGATATCCGTGATATTTATAATGGAGATCAACAGATTTACAAGTTTTTTCTCTGCAAGTGGAAGGAGAGAAAGGGGATGAGAAAAAGGGGAAGGTAGGGAGTCTTTGGTTCACTTGGAACTTCAATTTTTGGGCAGCATGTCTCTCTACATGTTCATCAAAAGATAAAAAACAGCCAACAAGTTTTGTTAGAAAATGCTCTCAAACAATTTAGGAGTGTTTAGGAAAATACTACAAAAATTTGCCAAAAAAATTCCAAGTTAAACAACTTCAAAGAAATGACAAAAATAACTCAAAATGACAAGTCCTTCTGAGGGTCTTGGCTCACTTTTAGGGCAGCCAATAGAAACCACTTTTTACTTTGCCAAATTTTACCTTTAAATAACAAAAAAAATAAATGTTCATCTTAACCTTTAGATCCAACAAGAAGAAAACTAAGAAATGAAGAATCTCTATACTAGATCTAGCTTGCAAATGATATTTCTTTATAAAACAACTAGAATCTATTTACGTTGCAAAGGAAACTAGATCTAACTATATTTTAGCTTTAAGATGATAGATCTAATTCAAATTGCAATTTAAAATGGTAACCAAAGAAAGGAAGTATGAGGAGCAAGAGAAGAGCAGCATGGATCTTTGATCAAAGAAAGCTTTGATGGTTTTGATCTGTGGGACACTAAGGGTTTGATCTTTCGAAACAAATTTGAAAGAACAAGAGAAAGCAAGATCTTTGCTTCTTCAAATCAAGTAACTGCAACTAGCAAGATACTTGCACACAACCCATTAAATCTGGAAATGAAACAAGATTAGAAACCAAGAGAATGTGAGCAGAAGCAAATGAAACATATAAATCTTGAATCTCTAACTTATGATAGATAAAAGATTAACTAAATCAAGCAAGTTTTAGTAATCCTTCCTACAAAATTGATACCAATCCTACTAGTAGGATAGATCTTCATAAAGTAAATGTGGAAAGACTAAATACAGATTACCTCATGAAACCGAGATAATACATCCACTCATTTGATAGCACCACACAACATGGACATCCAAAGTCTCATTTATTATCAATAACAAAAAGATAGTACAACAATTACAATTCACCAGCCTTTACCTGCAAATCTCTAACTAGTTTGAAATGGGAGAGGTATGCTTTATTTATAACAAAGAAAAGGCCCTGAGGGGGTGCACCCACCACTACAGATGAAGTCGGGTCTTATGAGTAATTTGAGGGATGAGTATGAGTTTAGGTGGAAAGAAGAGGCGCCACATCTCCAAAGGAAAAGCGCCCTCACCTACTTTCCACCTCTCCCAATTGCAATCTTGCACACAACCAAGTCGCAAGGATGAAGAGGGGTGTATTCCTCATGGAATCATCACTGGCCACCTCTCACAAACGGTCCCCACATATAGTTCAATCAAATCGTCAATCCACAAGACGCCAAGCTTGGAGGGTGGCGAGTCAACAAATCTTGATATATTCACTTGGCATCCAAATTAATGCAAAGGTGATGCTTTAGCTAAGGTATGATGGCGCCTTCCATAAGGGGCAAGGATGCCATGTCATCCAACATGTCCCTTTGACTTCTTTTTATTTTTTCCTTTTCCAATTTGTCGCATCGTTAGCATTAACTTGTCATTTTGATGCACCTTTAGAGAAACCATGCTCTAAGTGACAATTTAATCACCCGAAGCATATGAAAAGTTGATCCTAAGGTAAAGAGAATGCTCTGAGTGTGAAAACGAGCATCCCCATACCAAATTCCGCCTGAAGATCAAGCTTTTATGCCTTTAACAAATTTCCCATTTAAACCATTAAAAATGGCCTAATTTTGCGGGAAATTTTATTTTCTCAAAAATTTAAAAAAAAACCTAGGGGGACCTAGCACATGTCCATATGAATCAATAACAATGTCTATCACGTGCATATACATTGACACATGAACTTTAATAACCTCCTCGGGTTTAACCACCAAGACAACCATTCCAACTTTGGAGGAGCAGGTGAAAAACTCGAAAATTATACATTGCTTATTCAACATTGCATAATTAACAAGGAAAAAACAACTTGGAATAATCGGCTTGATAACCAAGTCCTAGGAAGCCAAGTTCTTTTACAAAAAAACTCATCCTAGCACATTTTTTACAATCTCCCCGCAGGGTATGAACATGTGGTAAAATGATGAAAAAAGGGCCTTGGAAGGCCTGAATGGACTTCTGGACATGATGATGAACATATAATATGTTCAAACTTTGCTTGCTGCTCTAAAAGTCCAACTGAGTGCAATTAAAGTGGTAACAGCTAGAACATTGAATAACTTTGATTGAAAATTCCAGAGAAAAATCAATCAAGGGAACCAAACAAAGACCTCCCAAGATATAGACAAAAGTTCATTTCAAAAAATAATAAGGCCCATCATTGCATTTGGGATCATACTACTCAGGCAAGCAAAACTTATTGTTGGAGGGCCCATTGATGCAGCAAACAAATACAACATCGTAAAACCCATTGAAAAGCACAAGACAACATGTGCATATTTATGGCCAAAACATAGAAACACAAGAAATTATATTATGTTAATATAATAGGTGACCAAAAATAGTCAATGCAAAAAGAAAACAAAGATCCAAACAAGCACATAGTTTATCATGGATGTTTATATAGAGTTCAAATAAAAGAATGAGTGAGAAAAAAATGGAGGGAGAACATGTTTTGGCCATAACCATGCACAAGACAACATGTGCATGGTTATGGCCAAAACATAGAAACACAAGAAATTATATTATGTTAATATAATAGGTAACCAAAAATAGTCAATGCAAAAAGAAAACAAAAATCCAAACAAGCACATAGTTTATCATGGATGCTTATATAGAGTTCAAATAAGAGAATGAGTGAGAAATAAATGGAGGGAGAACATATTATCAAAGGTTGTTGCTAATAAAATATTAGTTGTGAAGAGGAACGTGGCCAAGATATGTACCTTGGCTATAAGCTGTCGAACAGACTCTAGCAAGATCGACAATCCCAATGTAGCCATGACAGAAGCAAAAACCATAATTCCCTGCGTAGAGAAGATTTTATTGGGGATCAAAGCTTAGAAAATATTGTAATTCAAATTATTAATGCTTTGTACAATAAACTGCAACCAATGAATAAGAGCACATAAAAAATTATCACATTCATATATACCAAAAAATAATTATTAGAAGATTGAATGAAATATTTTCGTTGTGTTCCCAAATATTGTCCATATATCCATGAAATTTCTAAATCTAGTGATGGCCACCAATAGGTATGGACTCTAAAAGCTCCCCCGGGGGCACAAATAGTCAAGACTGCAAAATAAACCGAACACCTTCCAACACTAAGAAAAAAACAAAATCATCATAAACTACATGGACAACTTAGTATCAAGACATCATAAGCTAACTCTCATCCTAGGCTTGGAGTCAAATTAATCTCATGTTGCCTGGAATGCTTATGATTGGACACAATGGTGATGTGATTAGAAGCAGGGGCATTGGTGCAATTCAAGTGTAGAAGAGGCACCCAGGCCAGATCTTAGGAATCAAGGATTCAAAAAAGCACATATTTTAACAAATATATATACTAACATAAAAAGAAATATAAACTGAAATACATACACTAATGGTCATTGATCAAGAATCAAGATTCCACACATAAATTGCAAAATTCTAAATAATCACCATCATACATGCCATGATGCCAACACTAACAAACACCATAGGTCCATGTATATTAAATCTATTATGGAGTGTGGTGTACAATATATCAAAACCTAAATAACAAAATTAAAACATTTAAGAAAAGAAATGTAGTTCAAAACAACATTGAAGCACCCATTATCATCACATTCTCCACCGTCTACATTGAAATTTGCATCCTCCAGGTTGATGTGAATCAACTAATGCAAACTAAATTCAGAAGGTATAAAACAAAATACCAAACCACCACCAATCATTAAGCACTTTTCCATAATTCCCCCTCAAATATCCCTCCTAGAAATAGATAAGTCAAATGACTATCCAACACAAGATCGTCAAGGTTCACATCCCACTTGTTAGGCCCCTTTTGTACTTATGCGGGAAATAAATCAAATGCTTTTGTGCACATATTTTTTGAAAATAGTAAGATGTAAACCCAACTCAAGGGGTTTATTGGACCTTTGAAACCACTTGATCACTCCTTTATTTATGGTTACCCATATTAGTGGTTATTGTAGTCCCACCCTTTGGGGCCTTGAGGGTAAACCTTAAACCTATTTATTGGTGCTCTAGCCTCATTCGATAAGAACAATACACACAATGCATTGTACTCTTTGGGGTCTTCTTATTAATATGTTCTTCATTGTTTAAAGGTATTTTTGAACACCATTGTTCCACTCGGCTATCTTGGGCTCACTATGAAATCCTAACATGGTATCAGAGCTATGGCAACATATGGAGTAAAGACTTGCCCTATGATTTTGCACCACAATGCTTTAGTTTGAATCGCAGATGAGGAGCTTAATGTTGTGATGTGCCATTAGCTACAACAAGACCACTAATGGGTTTATCATTGCTTCTGTTGATACCTATGATTTGCAAACCTTTGTTTCTGGTTATTTCATTGAAGTTTCTACCATTGATGGGCTTCATCTAAGTTATGGATTTTTCTGTAGACAGAAGTCTCCATTGTTAGGGTTCTTGCAACTACAATAAATCCTAATTTCTAGAGATTAACGGGAGTTTGTTGGAATGAAAAAATACTCACACGACAATCAATACCCCAAGGAGCCTCATGCAGAAAAGCACATAGGAATGGATGATTTCCCTTACATGATGCTCTCGTGTGACTTACCTTGAATCTATTATTCGAAGTTGCATATTTCTCTTAATGTTCCAATTTTTTGGCACAATTAGATTAAAGGGTTAGTAAAGTTGATTGATTTTGAAGGAATCAACCATGGATCCATCTCCTTCAACATTTTTGGTTTGAAGATGAGCATACGATGAGCCTACCATTGACGAAAAGGAACCACTTTGTGAGTGTTTAGAGAAACATTTGTGCTAATAATATGTAAGAGCCTCCATCGATCAGAGAAAACCTATTGGAGTCCTCGAAGCATGGTAGATTACCCTTGAGGGCCATTGTGAAGAATTGGGACAAAGCAACCGCATGGGAAGTACGAGTTCTAGAGGAGTTTAAGAATCACAAAGCTGCATCAAGGGCCCATGTGAATATCCCCCACCCATTTAAGCAAATATGACATCCACATGATCAGTCTGGTGATCAAGGTCAATTTTTTTTAAGTCGTCAATGTGAAGGACCGAAAAGACAAGTCATAAAGGACTTGATACCCATCTCGAATTTCCAAAGGGTGGATTTCTATGCCAAGCTCGACAGATACAGTGTAAAGTAGATTATTACATTGTCAAGGAATTAAAGGGACTAATCTACAAAAGGGAAAATTGTTGAGCGAATACGTAAGCCACTATTTCATGAAAAAATACATTCCAAAGGAGAAGGTGACAAATTTATAGGAATTAAATGGTATCGCCACAGCAAAGAGTCATGGCAGCGATGTGTGGTTGGAAATTATGAAACTCATTGACAAAAGTTTCCCAACGATCAAAGAAGAGTCCCCTAGTCGTCAAAGAGGGGAACCATGCGTGCCTGCTTGATATGCTAGTGTGAAAAGAACAGTCGTCACATGAGGAGAAGAGGTTTGGAAGCCTACAGCGGGGTCAATTTGGTATTTGTGAAGCTACCATGATTGTGTGAAGGAGGAATCCATCATGCAGTTGCCATGCATATTATATGGTGATCCTATTTTTATTAAAAGTTTTACATTTGCTTTTCAAAACATACAAAAGTGTATTGAAGAGGGGGCATTCTTATATGTTTTACGAAATTTATGCGTTTAAGGTGTTGTGAAGCTACCCTGATTGTGTGAAGGAGGAAGTCATCATCTGGTTGCAAGGTAGTGTATATGGTGAGCCCATTTTTATTAAATTGTTTACATTTACATTTCAAAACTTACAAAAGTGTATTGAAGAGGGGGGCATTCTTATATGTTTTATGTAATGGTCCTTGCCAATCCTACACTGAATTTTGACTCAATTGCTGGTCAGTTCTAACTTGTTTCTATCAACCACCTTTCCTTTAATACTACTGCTTAACTCCTGTAGGCTCCTTAACAATGATGGGCGTTTAAGCTTACTATGATTGTGGCTGGGGTCACAATTTTTGTCAAACACTTCGCTGTTGTACTACTGTAGCTCACTGTTTGAGGTAGATGACTAGAGAATGCACTGTTTGGATGAAACTGGGTTTGATATTTCATCAAACACTTGAGTGTGGAGTCCCTAACTGCTGTGAACTTCCTGTAGGTATCTGAGAGCAGATCTGATTTGTTGTATGCTTATTTTGGGGTGATATTTTAAGGATATTTGTTTCAGCACCCACACCACATTAAAAAAACATATATATATATATATATATATATATATATATTTGGGCAACGAGATATGCTCAAGGAATATATATATATATAATGGACATAAAGCACATGCAACAATATCTAATGCACAGCAGTAAGCTAAAGAATTAAACTCAGATTTATAACACTTGGCACACCTGAGAAATAGAGCAAATGACATCTCCTATAATGATCTAACAATGGTACACTGGAGTGCTGTAGCAGCCTATTGAATACGTCATTTGCTGAAGTGGACTGATACAATTTGCAGACTTTTTCCAAATGCCTGTAACTACCTTCTTATGTCCAAAATAATTATGGACAGTCAAAATTTTCTTACTGGTTGATGATGACTTAGGTTGATGGTTGAACCAATGACTGTAACTTTGGGTGGAAAATTTATAAATCACTGAGTTGAGAGATAAAGTACTTCTGTAGGTTGCATTCTCTCTTCAAATCTGATATCTGTACATTTCTACTGTTGCATTTGGTTGAGGTGTTTTAGCAAACACTTTGGATGATTCTTGCTGTAGCTAACTGGCATTTACCAAGCTCTTGGAAACACTATTCTGACTTGTTTAAGGTTTAATCCTCAAGTGAGAAATGTATTGTATTCATCACATAAAATATTGCCACTCAACAGTAGATAATTTTAACACAATAATCAGATTCAAATGGGCATAATCAAATCTGCATATTTCATCAAATAGAAGGTGTTTACATGCCTGGAAGTGATGGGCAAAATATCAGGGATGTGCAAGACACCAACCAACCCGAGATAGGCTGCCATGCTGTTTCCTGCTTCCCGCAGGAGGTCCACGACTTCTCCCTCTCAGTATGCAAATAACAATGGACTGCTGTAGATAACCCACTCTTCACTGTTGATGGGCAGCTACAGGAACTCGCCCTTCCCTCTTAATTTGCTACTATAAAAACTAGCCTTCAACAAATCACAGTCATATCATCAAAACCAAGGATCATACCACTGAAAGCAAAGACCCAGATCAGCATTCAACTCGACTTCTTCTTGGCAATTGGCAGGATAATAATTCTTAGAGATTTGTAGCAGTATATCCCTCTCCACGACTTGGACCATGAACAAAGAATGCGCTCATCTTGCACCCAATCTTCTTGGTAAACAAAGGAGACTCCCTCTAGCGAAGTGCACCCTCCACTAAAAACAGAAACCCCTGCTACAAAGGCGCCCTCCAAGAGCAGACACACCTTCCTTCCTGGCTATGAAGATAATCTTTCCACAAGTGCACCCTCTCAACATAAACTTTGAACCACTGAAATCTCAATCCAAAACTTCTCAAGATCTGCAATAAAATACTTCTTCCATGACAATGAAGATCATGTGAGAAATCTGAGTGATTCCTCCTCAAACAATAACTAGGGTGGATTTGTCTCACCACCGAAACTATTCTTCTTCTCCTAGGGTTTTTGTCACAAGAGACTCAAGCTCCAAGAGCTCTCCAAAATCTATTTTCGAAATTAAAATAACATGAATGAGAGAATGGGGTCTCATGCCCTTTTTATAATTTCTCTTTCCCTTTTTGGGCCACTTTATCCATTTCCCCGCTCAATTAATTGAATAAAGTGGCTTTATAAAGTCATCGTCACTTTATTAATTTATTAAGCCTTTTTACTCCCAAAAAGTGATTTATTTCATTTTAAACGTTTTTGGGCACTGGAAGTCACTTTTCATTCTCCCAACATCTAAAATTCGTTATCCCGATTCCAGCGAGCTATTACACTAAGGTGTTTCATGATTCATCAATAAATATGATCGAGATGGCACCTTTAGTGAATTTGATTAAATCATAGAAGAAAACATCGGCATCGGAAAAAAATCGGCAAGGGTCCAGAAAACATCTTCTCGGCAACATCGGCGAAAAAAATTGGCAAAAATGGGCAAACCGCGGCAAATATTTAAAAACACAAAATATATTCATTTTTTTCATAATTTTAAGCATATAAAGCAACAATGACATCAAATAAATACATTGACACATAAATATAGAAAAAACACTGATAGATATCATGTAGGCATGCCGAATATAATATGAGACATAAAAGTCGATACTGAAAGTCTGAATATAGTTGTCCAATAGTACTCAAAAGTGGGAAATCAATGGTCCAATACATATATGATATTACAAAATGACATCAGAAAACTAGTAGCTAACTATCTGTCTCTGAAATATAAATCAATGCCCTCTTCCCCTTTTACGGGAAAACATTATGGGTTGTTTGCCAGGCCTGCCCCTGACAGTAGAAGGTCCTGGCCCTGTACTACTAGGTGCCAATGAGGGACTCGGTGACAATAAGGGAGTAGATGCATCGACCACTGTAGAAGGTGGTGTTGATGAAGCCACATCACCCTCCATGAAGTCCTCTGGGTCAAAGCGGTCCGCCTCCTCCTCCTGTTCCTCCTCTTGCTCCTCCTCATCCTCCTGCCCCTGCTGTTGCTCCTCATCTAACCATGCAGGTGCCTCCTCCATGATAGGTAACTCAACCTCCACCCTCCACTTGGACAATATATCAATATTGTCCAAGCAAATGGCATCCACATCGGGTGATTTCTCCACCTGCTTCATCCACAGTCGAAGATTGTAGTGGACATACACCAAGTCATTCAGGCATGGGAAATCCAACCTGTAAGAGGGTGATAAAAAGATTTAATGAGTCTTGACTCTTGAGTCTTGATGCCAGAGGAAACCAATATGAAACAGGATCTTAAATTACAATGAATTTAATTGCTTTGATAAAGTTCTTAGTACTTACCTGGTGCGTTTCTTTGAGTGTATTTTATCAAAGACACTCTAATTACGCTCACATCCAGAAGAGCTACAGGTTTGGATGAGGACTCGGATGGCAAATTTTTTTAAATTTGGTGCCCTTGCACCATATGTCCTCCACCAAACACCTACAATAAACAAGAAAGAAAGAGAATCGGATTAAATAATTCAAATTTCAAGTAAAATGATAAATCATAAAACACAATTAAAATTTAAGAATTTGAAGTTCAAACTTCAAAATACAAATAAATTCTAATTTGCAATCACTTACTTGGAGTCAAATTGTTCCTTGCACGGACAGCATCGACGTAGCCAAATAGTCCAGTAGCCTCTCGATACATCTCCATCTCACGAGTAATACTCTCCCGAGTCTCAAAATTAGGTACCATCCTATTCATACATTCGATAAGCCCTTCCAAAACCTCTTCATCAAAATCAAACTTACACTTGTATGAAAAGGCAGGGTTGAGGAAAAGTGCAGCTGCATGAATAGGTCGATGGAGCATCCCAGTCCATCGTGTATCAATCAACTCCCATAGCATCATGTGTCTATTGTGTCTAGGGGTACCCTTCCCGACATAATAAGACCGAATAGACTCTTTGGCCCTATCCATGGCCTCGTACAAATAGCCCATAGCGGGCTTGTCACTATCAACTAATCTCAAAACCTTTACCAAAGGCTCACTGATTGAGCACACTTCCTCCACTCCTTCCCAAAAGGAGTCGGTGTAAACCAATCTAGCGATGGCTTTCCCATCCTCTCTCCTGCTATATGTGCAATCTCGCCACTCATCACAAACAAACATTTGCTTCAGCTCAAACTGAACTTGAAGCAAAGACTGAAGAGAAATGAAGTTGGTGGCAAATCATGTGATTCCAGGGCGCAACAATTCCCTGTTTTTCGTGCATCTCCTCATGAGGCTAAGAACCCAAGCATTGTTATATATGAATTTGGTGATACTCCTAGCCTGATCAACAACCTCCTTGATGAAGGGAATTTTCCCCACATCCTCCAGCATCAAATCAATACAATGTGCAGTGCATGGACTCCAAAATAATGAGAGGTGCCTCTCCATAAGCAATCTACCAGCAGCCACATAATTGGTTGCATTATCTGTTATGATCTACACCACATTGTCCACACCAATCTCTTGAAGGACCCCATCCAACAACTCACATAACAATGCTACTTCTTTTACCTGTGCTGATGCATCAACGGATTTGATAAACATGGTACCTTTAGGGCACTGTACCAAAAAATTGAGAAGGGTCCTACCCTTCGCATCTGACCAACCATCAGACATCAATGTGCATCCAGAAATCTGCCATGACTGTTTGAATTCCTCCAATCTAGTATTGATGTCTTTCTTCTCTGCTTGAAGAATTGGGCCTCGAATATCCTCATATGTAGGGCACTTGTACCCTGGGCCAACAATAGCAATGGCATCACACATAGGGTGAAAAAAAGGATTGTTTCTTGTTATTGTAAGAGGCAAGTCACTCCAGAAAAACATCCTCTCCATAATCCTATTTGCTTCTTCCTTCTCCCTTTTTTAAACCATGGACTTGATGCTATTCCGTGGAACAAAGAAAGATGAGGCAACAGCCCTCACGGAAGATGAACCCATGGCCGTGGAGCCCCCAACACTACCCTCAGTGGGATCCGGATGATCATAATCATATGTCCCTGAAGCCCTAGCCACTCCACCTGCAACAAGTTCAACTCTATTTGCAGCTGACTCTTCCCTTTTTCTATCCTTTGAGTGAATTGCATCATGGGCCATTCTCGTAATCTCGAGGGTAACTACACTACACAGCCCCACATCATGGCTAGGGAGTTTTGCCAAATGGTACTTCAACCTGCTAATGCCTCCTGTCATATGTTGTCCACACAATTTGCAATTCAATCGTTGTCGGTTTATTCCATCTTCAGGGTCAACATATTGCCAAAATGGATCCAATGCCTTTGGCATATTTGCAATGGAAATGTATATCCTCAAAAGTCAAACCTGTGGCTGCAAAAAAAACAAAAAAAGACATTAAACCCAAAGATTCTCAGCAAGAATGCCCTCCAATCCTAAAGATTCTGCCTTAAAAGATTCTCAACAAGAATGCCCTAGTAGCCTACAATTGGATATAGGCTTGGCCCTAGTATATTATACTGTGTATATTACTATATTGTATATACTGTACAGTGTATGGTTATATAATATATATATTATATAGTATATAGTATATAGTATATATAACATATATACTATATACTATATATAGTATAACAGTATAACTATATACAGTATATACTATACACTGTATAGTATATTACTATATAATATATACTATATATACTATATAGTATATTGAAATTTTGAATATTCATTTTAATACGAGTCTGGATAGTGGAGATTCGGGGCCAGAGCTCTGTCCCGATATACTATATAGTATATCACTGAAGGGCTCTATCCCGAATCCGATATACTATATAGTATATCAGTGGACGCCCAAGGGCTCTGTCCCGGTTTAAAAAATATATATATAAACTTTAAATAAAAACAAAATTTCAAACGTTAAACTCACCTGAAGACTGAACCGTGCGCACTGTGCACTTGCAGGAACCCTCAAACCCTCGTCGCCTGCTCCTTACCCTGTGCTCCCTACGCTGCCGATGCAAAAACGATAAACCCTCGTCGCCTGGTCCTCAAGCTACTAACCGCTGACGCGGATGATAAAACCGTAAATGTGCCGGAATGCCTTTTAACAAACCCTTTCTCATTGATAGTCAACTCGCCGACTTTTTGTATCGTGGCGCGATTTTTTCCAACAACTCGCCGATTTTTTGTATCGTGACGCGATTTTTTCCAACAAATCGCCGATTTTTTCACCGGAAAAAATCATCGGCCCAAAAATCTGGTGATTTTTCAGGACATCGACGATTTTTCGGCGATGTTTTCTTCTATGGATTAAATTATGCCCAATGATTCTCCCAATTTACATAAATCGTCGGAATGCAACGTGTTATCGCATATATAGTAGCCAGGCTACCATATTCTATTTTTCAGATTTCAGTACATTTTTCAACCAATTCCCCTACATATGAGATGTTGAGATGAGCATTTATGATGGATCATGATTTGATTGATGGACTGTAGTACTATCCCATGCTATGACTGATTCTCAAGACACTCAGATTTGAGGACTGATGTAGTCATTTTATCTATTTACAAAGCATTTATTGGTTCCCAGAGTTGTATCAGTGTTTTCTCATTAGACTGATGTTGATTCAGATGGATTATTTACATGTTTATGACTCGGCTTATATTATCTTGTGTTATGGTTATCATTTGCTCTTAAACTCATTCGTGTGACATGTATTAGCAATTAGTGTCATGATCTGGCGGTCATATAAATATGTGGACTTGGATGTATTGATGTCCCTACTTAGACCTGGAAGTTCTTGATCTATACTCATTGGTTTTACCCTCCTTAGAGAGAATAGAGGTAGTCATTCTCACCGTACTTTGGCTTGCTAGTGTTGGTTTCATTATTCATTGTCTCCACTCATCCATTACCTTCCAGTTATGTTCTCAACCCGACCTACTACTTGACTTATGGCATGGAGGACCTTTCCCCACTAGAGCCTTTGTTGGACAAGCCTCCCTGTTATTTGTGTCTCGGCTCTGAGTTGCCTAGGTTGTGTTGGCTAACCTGAAACAAGTAGTGCTGCCATCAATACAATGTATTTGGAAATGAAATGAATATCTTATGAAAAAGCCCATTCATGAAAAGTAGTGTTTCTGAACATACGTGAATGCAAGGCTAGCCTACTGAAATTGCCTTTGAAATACAATGAAAAGAATATCTTAAAACATACATGAAAAGTAGTGTTTTTCAGCACACATGAATGCATAAAGCCTAAATAATAAAATCTGTGTAATAAAAACATGGACCAAGGCTATGGAAAATCAAAGGCCCAAAAAAGCAATGGTTCCTAAAAGTTATATCTAAGGATTGTTGGCCTACTTGTATTGGTTTGGATTGTGAGAATTTGTCAAGGTGAATAAGCACCTTTGAAGTAACTCACTCATTTGTGAGACATTGCCATCCCCTGTGTTGTTGCTTGTCCATCATATGCTAGAGTGAGTATTCCCTTTCCATATCCGAAGTGTCACAATGTCAAGTTGGCGGTCATCCTTTGCCCTAGCCTTGTGAATTTTAACCCTCACCCTTCACTAGCAAATTGATTACAACTATGCAGTGAGTATGATCTTGAATGTCTGGTCCGAGTTATGATTAATATATGAAACCCTATATATTTGGTTGATAGACCGCCAGTGAAGTGATTGCTACTTGTTATAATTATTACTTAAATGATTTATAGAGCATATCTTAGCCTTTGAACACTTGCAGCATATGGATGCTAGCCTGAGTTATATTTCTAGTTATATGGTCAGTTACAGATTATTATTTTGTTTATCTGGATGTTGTAGATGATCATGCAGAGACTTGGAGGGGGTATGAGTATACACCTTAGATGGATTTGGACTCTCTGAGTCTAGTGAGATGGCTTGTTTTCAGTTTCGGGCAGTTGCAGAGATGATTAAGCTCAATTTACCCTTCTGGTGCAGTTTTACTATACTGGATGGCCTGTCTGAGCAAGGAGATGATTTTCTTGGATCTCCTAGGGCGTTGTATGAGGAAGGGGGTATCCAGCCACTTGATTGTACCATATTACCCCCCTTCCAGAGAGCTTGGTGGGCTCCGTTGAATAACGCAGGCACCCTAGGAGGCAGTTTCTGGCATATCACGTTTCCCGAGGCAGATAAAAAATAATTAAAATGGCTACTGAAGAATTCGATTTGGGCTACTGAGGCAAGGAAATGGCATGGAATGAGTTCTGATGATGAGGGTGATATCTTGCACTTCTTCTCCAGCAGTTGCAGCACCTTGATTGGCCCACATCTATTTTTTCGGGCATAATTATTGTTTCTGGAGCTTTTTGGAGGCTCACGATTTCCTCAAGGAGGCACAATTTCACAGTTTAAAAATTATAATATTTTTATTATGCCATGGGGACACCCAAGGGGAGTTAGTTAACACTCCTCGGACCCACCATGTGCTTCATTTATTTTTTGTTGATTGGGATTCCCTCTCCTAGGGTGATTTAGTCCACTTTTATATTATATTATTGTATTAATCCATGTATTGTATGTTGAGCTCATCTCAACCATTGATTAGAACATTTGTATCTTTTAATCTTAGCCACCCATTTGAAAAGTGGTTAGGATTTTGGTTCTCTCATTCCTATTTAAAGGAGAGAGCTTCTCATTTGTAAGTGGTCTTTGGCTCTTGGATCTGGATAATAGAAAAACTTTTCTTGTGGAAATTCTTGGATCTCCTTTGCATCTGGTGTTCTTAGATGGTGATTGGAAAATCTTTTGCTTCCTAGCATTTGGGTATTTGATGTGAGATCTATATATCTTTTCGGGACTCATTGTCTTGTCTACAGGAGGGCGACTTCAATTTGGGTGTTTTTGCAAGGTTTCCTCAACTCGCTTGGCTTGGATGTGCTTTGTATCAGGGGGTTTTCATTAGCATCAATGCAATATATGATTTCATCTTGCTATTTTTCTGTAGCTTTTGTTTTTTTCCTCATGATGCAGCAAATCTGATATGGTTGACGTTTGTTGTGCAAGAGAGAGGGCGCAATGGCTTCTTGGGGCAAAACATTGAGCATAGAACTCACTCAAATCTTCTCAAATTGATCGAGATAGCAAGGATCATCACCATCGAGGCATTTACAAGGTTTTCCAGGTAAGATCTACAGGTTAGTGCTTCTTTTCCAAGATCTCAATCCATTGGCATTTGTACTTCCATTTTTATTCTCAAAACCCTAAATAATAAAAAACCAAAAAATATTATAGATCAAACCACTTGATCTCGGGGCAAACCACTTCTGGGTTTTGTAGATCGAGTCATACCCTAGGAGGATCTTCCTCAACGCTGAGCCAAAAGTGACCTAGTTGGCCTAGATCTGAAAAACTGGCCTCCAAACCCTAGCGCTATCTTCCATGCTGCCATCTTTTCCTGTAATTCGATTTTTCCGGCAAACCGTTTTTGGGTTTTGTATATCAGGCCAAACCCTAAGTGGGTCTTCCTCAAAGCTGGGCTAAAAGTGACTCCATTTTCCCGAATCCCAACGCATTGTTTCTCCAAACCCTAGCGCTACCCCTCTTTTGCCTCTTTCTCTTGCGTTTTGACCTTTTCTTGGTGGCTCGGGTGCTTTGACATTGTTATATCTTCCTTCTAGTCTATCCATTGGTACTAGATAGCCCCAATCCTGTTCCTGACCTCCCTGCATTGGTTACGTTTCCCAAGGCAGTGGATATTTTCACCTCTTGCTAGTACCTTAACCCCAGATCTAGTATTTTACCTCTTAGGTCATCTGTGTCCCAGCTTGGATCAAATCTCATATCTCCTAAACCCTGATCCAAAGCCTTGGTTCACTTGGAAACGTCACCCATAGATCTAGGATTTCCATCACCTTACACCTTACGTACCTCAAATCCATTTGATCTGATCTGGTGTCTAGGTCTGATCTCTCTTGTCGGGAGTAGATCCAGGTCTCCCCCATTGTTGTCTTGGGCTAAGATTACATAAAGTGAAGACTACCTCGATTGGCGTGACAACCATCCATTTGGGAGTCGAGGCAATCTTGGTTCCACCTCCTTAGTTGCTCGTCCCTCTACCGTCCATCCTGGATCCATCTCACATAGGCAACTACAAGGTTGGTGATAACACAACGAAACCCCAAATGGACGGTGTGGAGATGATCATGATGATGAATAATGGTAATCGGACCTCTGAAAGCATCATATAACTCCCCCAAATCACCTAAGCCCACTATTATCCTCATTTTACTCCTCGAAAAGCCACCTCTAACTACAAAACATGGGAATCCAAAAATGGGGACATTACATTTTATGAACTTTATGCGCTTAAGGTGATGTTGATCATATATGTGTACTTTTACTTTTAGGGGTTTCTCTTGAGTCTTTATTACCCCCTCATATAACATGAGTTATTTGATCCAATTGAAAAACTTGCTTAGGCAAGTTGTGCATAGCGCTATGGTTTTTGCCACATTTTATTATCAAATGCACAAATATCAATGACTATCGATTGGCATTCTCTAGACACTTGATTTTCGGATGCACGATTATTTTATCAAGCTTCATGGTCTATTGAGGAGGCATTATTTTTTTGCACACACTTCCCTTGTGACTCTGTCAACCAGCTTTGGGTGGGTGCTAAAGTGTCTTGAGTAAAAGTATTGATTTGCATAGTTGTAGATTTGATATCCTCCCTCCATAGACCATTTTACCTTCGAGAATATATGCAATGGTTTATAATGGTATACCATGGTTAGATGATGTGCAATATCCTCCTGGTTGGAATCATCATCTCTTGTTTGAAGGCTTGCATCTAACACATGTAGTGTTGGAGGGATGTTTCAGGGTCTTCCATAGCAATGCTCACGCATTTTATTGACCCTTGGTACATTTATGGAGAGGGAACCCATCAACTAAGAGTTTCCCCAAGTATTATTCATTAATTATTCCTCCTTAATGTGGTGAATTAGTTGGTTGGTATCTCTACATGGGATCTATTATCACAAATTCTATAGGGGGGGGCATAGTCCTCATTTTTGCCAAATTTTGTTTAGTCCTTTACAGTGAGCTTCATAGATATATCATGTGTGATTGATGGATTGAGAGCATTCTTAGATCACAGTTGGATCTATTCTTGTGGGTCAAGCCTTGAAGCAAGGCCCCAAGTCATTTACTAAGCTTCTTCTGTGATCCCCTGCCATACATGTTGGAACCTTTGTACTGTGGACTACTCCACAATTTGACATTGAGTTTGGATCCTAGTATGCAATGCTTCACATATGTGCCTATCATATTATTCTAGAATTTCAGTTATGTATTAGATGTTGTGTTCAGAGGACATTTTATGGGTGATTATGTTTGGTATTGATGAACTGACTGGTAGTAGGATTTATCTTATGACTTGTGATTATCTTATAAGTATGATGAGTAGGACAGTTGCATAGCATTACATCTAGTGTTAGTTTGTGTTATATAAATGTTTTTTTCTTTGGCAGGTCTTCAAAGTATTGCATTAATCATCACCTGACCCTGCGTTGCACATATTTTCCTTGTTCACATTCCACCCATTCACCTTGATTGACAAAATCCCATTTTGATCTAGATATGGCTAAGGAACTCAAGGACATTCCCCCTCTATGACCACTTTCTTAAGATGGCCTCCATGCTTCTCCCCAGGTGTCTCAACTCTGGTTTGTGTGACAAAACTATTTGAAACCTTAGCCTTTCCTGTCGGAAGAGCTATCGATGTTGGGTTCTAAGCCTATGTGGTCTAGTCACCAGATTAATGTGGTCTCTACCAATGTTACAAATATTGTGTCGGTGAATATATCGCCGAGGGTCCAAAAAGAAACTATTGGATTTATCGGCGAAAATGTCGACAAACATCGGCAATATATCGGCAACTTAAAAAAATACAAAAATATTCATTTTTTTCAATTTTCTAAACATCTAAAGCAACAAGAACATCAAATAAACACATTGCTACATAAATATGGAAAGAAAGCCGATATATAAGTCTCCCTACATCCCAAAGCATGAAAGGATTCTCCCACCCTCTTCAATCCCTAAAAAGGGCACATATAATAGCTCCTAGTCCCAGACTCAATGTACCTACATGAAGAAGAAATTGAAGACCAATGTTAAAAATGAAAAATCAAGTAAATTAAAAAATAAGCAATTCTACACATGCAAGGGCCAAAAAGCAAAAGGCCAAGGTCTTATGAAGACAAAAAGAAAAATCAAAGAAAGTGCAAGAGGACAAAGAAATCAAATGAAGACAAGTCCAAGAGGGAACACAAAGTCAAAGGAAAAAGGGGAAAGCGAGTTGAGTCCTAGTGTCAAGGTCTAGTGGGAACCATTCAATCTAGCATACTATCCATTTGTGAAACAATTATTCCCTATTGTTAGCCAATCTAGCAAATGTCACAGAGATCTCATGTCTCCCTTATCTCCAAGAGTAGCTCAAGCCTTCCATTGATCAAAAATTCAGTTAACTACACTATTGATTGCTTGACCATCCACTCCACCCAATGAGGAAGGTTGATCTTTGGAATACTTTGTGATGATATTGTTAGAGGATAGTATGTATATAACCCATTTTATTTTACTCTATGTTTTGTTATGTATTTGTGCTATGAGGACATGTTGTGCAATGAGTCACATGGTAATCACAGATTATATAATGGGACCTCATGCTTAGTTGGTCATCAATACTTCACATAATCAAGTGTTTGTGCTCCTCTACAAGCTTGATATATAATTCTAGGATCATTTTGCACGTTGGTCAAAATTTGACCAAGTTTGACTTTTTGAATTGGTCAAAGGGATCAACCAATAGCATGGGGCATTCACTCAGACATCATTCATCATATCTCAACCTTTGGAGGCCAATAGAACTCCTCCAAATAACATTTGCAGCATTATTTGATTAATTGTTTAAATATGGAAATATTTTCTTAAGTCTGGAATTTTGGCCTAAATTTAATTTAATTATTTGGAGTTGATTTAAAAAGACACAATGCAGATTGGATTTGGGCACATATTTGGTGAATCTAATGGTTTAGAAGGTCAAAGAACTCATCTATGGCATTAGATTTGCATTCCGGGCAAAGGAAGGCAAGGATCTAATTAATGGTACATTATTTAATTTTATCCTAAGGTCCAATTTAAAAATGACTAAGGTTAATCATGTATGGCAGCGGGATTCCAGAAAAATAAAGTGGTGACTTGGGAAATCTTGTATTGTGTTACTAAACACAATCTTATCATTTACATGGCACAACAACACATTTTCACCTCATTCCTAGCATGCCATGACAAGGTGGGGTGCACTTGGTCATTCTAGACTTATACTTCAGCATTTGAGCTTATGTAAGAAGTATCCCCAAGGGGATCCCCTAGTGGCCCCAAACAATGTAACAAAATCATCACTTGTAACTTTTTGTAATAAGATTAGGCTCATGGAGGTAATTCGCCCCCTTCCATATGACAATCATTTCTAGCTATTTATTAAATATGTAAATGAGAAAATCTCTAATCCATTGATATAGTAAACTCATCTTTAAATCTCAACCATTGATTCTCAAGGCTAGGAATTTTGCTCACTTTTCTCTATAGAAGAGAGTGAGCCACCATTTGTAAAGGACTCTTGGCTCATTTGAGCAGTAATAATAACCAAAAATTTTGTGTTCAGAATCTCTTGTTTCTAGGTTTTAATGATGAATATGATCTCTTGCAAATCCATGTTGGTTGTCAGATCTTGATTGCATCTTGTTTTGGGAATTATTACTCAAGTTTACAAGCAAGAGAAGGAGAGCCATAGTCACCCAAGCGCCCTAGTTGTCTGGCTAAAGGGGATTCTTCATCCATTGAAGTCGATTTGCTTTAAGCTTTCAATTTCTCACCAGTCCTCTAGCTAATTTGCATGCTTTCTTATTGTAGTGTCCCCGACCCGGATGGACACAAATTATATGAATTTGACAAACAAATAACAATTTTACTTTGATTTATAACTTCCACAAGCAATTTGTCTTCACATCAACATTTCCTCAACACATTGGGAACCTTCAAAAACACAAAAATGGTGGAATATTGTAGGCACCTTTAATACAAAAAGTATATGATAGACAATACAAATAACTATAGCTACTATAGCAGCAACCAAAGATACCCAACAAGAACCTGAAAATGATGCCAAACCAGACGATGAAGCTTCAGTGAAGACCCTGAATGGATCTTGTTGTCACATATATAGTAGTTAGGCTACCATTGTTCCTAAGCAGTCCTAAGCACATTTTGAGCCAATCCTTTTACTTTGAGATCAGCAGATGATGAAATTCCAGTTGATGATCACTCTCTTCCAGTGGATCCAGAGCTTTCAGTTTGATTAGTTCCATGCCATGACTAAGCCTCATGACCCCAGATTTGATCACTGAGTTAGCCATTTTCATGACCCAGAGCAGAGTTATGACAATGCCCATGATGTACGGCAACAGTAGTGTTTCAGTGCCCTTCATATTGTTCAGATTGGATGCAGGCATATGACCCAGGTGATATATGGATTTTGTTTTTGTTTTATTGTCTATTTTAGTAGTGAGACTTGGTCAATAGTGGTTGTATGTTGGCGATATTCTATTATTCTTACTAGAATCTAAAGTATAAGTGATCTAGTTGCTATATCCAAGAGATTCTTTTGTATACTCATTGGTATTGCCCTACTTGTAGTATGGATTTGGTCATTTCCCTTTAGGGGATACAACTTGCTAGCCTTTGCACCATCTTCATTGTCTCCATCCATCCGTTGCCTTCCCTTCTTTATGTTTAACCTAGACTTGTAACTTGACTAGTGACATCTAGGATTTCCCCCACCTTCACCTCTATGTCTCGGTGTTGGTTTGTGTGATTCTTATCACAGGGATGGTCTCCCTCTAGGTCTTGACTCTCGAACACAAGTAGTCTTACCACAAAAGTGTTTTTAGACACTAAGGCATCAAAACTTAAATGCTTATTCTAAATGGATGCCTAGCCAACAAAACAAAAGTGTTTTTAAAACTGTTGCAAATGAAACATAAAGTCAACCAGTTGCCAAGAGACGAGCACTCATCCTTTGTATGATGTGAGGCCATTTGCCCCAAAAGGGCAACAGGGTGGTCACTCCATCGCACCTGTGGATGGTGGCGGGCAATGGAGGTCATACCAAGTCATTATATAAGGCCCGCAAGGCTATTCAAGGCACCTACTCTTGGAGGATGGCTAGTTAATAAAATAATGTTTTAAAAGAGTTGATGGCCAAAAGGATGAGCACTCATTCATTGTATCATGTACGGCTCATTTTCCCCTACAAGACAACAGGGTGAGACTGACCTATCATGGTTATGCCTTTGTCATTTTTTGGAAGCCCAGAAGGCTTTCCAGGGCACCTACCTTTCGAGGTTAGCTGGTATAGTTGTTGTCCAAATAACTGCTTTAAAAAGTTGCTTGTCTAGAGTCTATTGGAGCATTCTCATTATTCCAACCATCTGTGGGACACTACCATTCCCTATAGTTCACCTAGTCCAACTTATGTGTTGCGTGGATCCCCTTTTCCTTCAACCTAGATGCTTACAGTGCCAAGTGTCAAGTCTTTCCCATGGCCCTACCTTGTTTTATTCACCTTCATCCTTGACTAGCAAAATGGCCAAATCTATAAATGAGTATACACTGGAGGCTCTTATTCAGAGCAACTAATTACTTGTATTTAGATATATTATTTATATATATTGTGCTTATAATCGCTAATAAAAGCCACTTGTACTTAAATCTTACTGCTAACATAGAAAATTGAGCATGCATATCTATTTTGAACTTTCAGTATCAAAGTTTTCAGTTCAGTTATCATTTTGATCATTCTTGACCTGGTGTTGTGGCATATTTCGATTAGAGTTGAGGTTTAAGCTTTGGTTGGCACATCTCTCATGAGAGAAGTGGTGCTCCCTCATGGAATCTCAATCCAATCATATCACACAATCTCCTCTATGAAATCAGGTTAACGCCCTCTCCATCTCAAGATGAGTAAGCCCCCCCCTGGGCTTTGATTTTCCTATTTAAGCAAGAGTCTTGCTCATTGTTGATATAGTCATAGGACTGAAGGAATGCTCTTGCTTGTATTGTATTGTTTTACTCTTTGGAATAAAGAAGGTTTTGGAGACAAGATCTATGGTATAATGCTTTTCATGTGTGGATGGTGATTGTATGCTTATGAGGTATAATCTGTATTATTTGTCTTTTCTTTTTGTTGGTTAATGGTGGGCCTTGAAGGGGAGCTCCGTCCTAGTAGGGTAAGAGATTATTCTAGTTTGATTCATGCTCTTACTGTTCGCTTGTTTTAGATCTCTTGGAGGTGCATGTATTTTAAGTTTAGTTGCATGCTTTCTAAGTTTCTTCTTCCAGCAACACCTATGTTTTAACCATTTTTTGTGCAAAGATTTCTAAGTTGGAGGTGATCTCACTTGGATAAGGGGTTGAGCTAGTTTGTATCCTCCTCATCTTCAAGATCTTATTGGGGACATAGTCCCTCGGTGTTCCAACAAAGTAGACTCCATGGCCTAACATTCCCAAGATGCCAACACTCTTTCTATCTCTCTTTCCTTCACTTCAAAATATTTTCTCCTTTGGTTACGGTTACTCACATGCTTAATTAGACCGACAGTCCCATTGACCTACTTTGTGATCATTAGTGGACATTAATAAAATTATCTTATCTTCTAAAAGAATATCTAAAGGCTCATATGTTTAAACATGTTTCTAGATCTAGAATTGTAAAGCATTATTCTTTCAATAGATCTAATTTTTATTAAGTACTAATTCATATTTCCAATTATTCAGTACTTAAATATTTTATGCTTTTAACGTTGTATTTGACACATTTGGTGCATAATAGGTGGCTGGTTTTTGTGTTTTATTGACAGGACAAGGAGAAGTGCTACCGGAAAATCAAAGATCTAAGCTTTTAAAAGACCTCCCGAAGCACCATTCTTGATCTTATATTACTCAAAAAACCTTGTGTTGCCACCTAATTTGCACCTCGAGTCACATGGCAGAAATCTTCAAGCCATTGGGTTCAACCTTGGGGGAAAGCAAGAGTCAAGTGTTGTCACTTGATCTTGACTCCTCCGTTTAGGCTCTCTACTAGCGAAGCCAACGGGGGTGGTCCCTAGTAAAAATAATCCAAGGTTGTTTAATCTATGTAAGAAAAACAGTTAATCTAGGAGATGAAATGATATAAATACCGAAACTAAGATAATATGCAAATAAATTATATCACCAGCATATAAAATGACATCCCATTCAACACATCAATTGATTTAAATATCCAGAAAATAAATATACAATACAATAAAGACCAATGTTGATGGAGTGCTTGCATGTAAAAGGGTTGCTAGTGATGTCTTGATAAGTATTGCAATTGTCTCAGTTGGCCAGTTTTAAAATTATTAACTGAGTGATTAGGGAGTGGGTTAATTGTTGGTTTAGCCCACTAAGACTCAAATCTTCGAACTGAGCGTCAAAGAAACTTCACCAAGTGTCCAACGAGGCGAGGCATAACCTGCTTGGAGTAGTCCCCTGACTCTATGGTATCCGTTCTTTGCGACCTCCCAACTTCTTAGAGATTAGTTTAGATGTATTCCCCTATTAAACTGGTCGTTTCAAACCCTTTCTGGTTATCTCACTGTCCTAGCCAATGGCCTACAGTGTTCACAAGAGCATAAGGGGATTGAAATCTTCGTTGATTTTAAAAGATTAAATTAAATGTGAGTTGTTTAAATCACAATATCGATACTCTCATTTCCGAGAACACCGTCGGATTGGTAAATTTTAATGCAAGAAAGTAAAAACTTGAAAAAATAAAAAATAAATTAAAAAAGACGTGAATCCCCCTGGGGGGATAAGGTGCGAGCACTTGGTTGCCCGCTTGCTTCTCTTTTTCTTTACAATGATTACAATAAGAAATACTTGTGTTCCTTTGTAGAATATGAAACACAAGTTTACAAATTTTGGGGTTTTAAAGCTACCCAAAGAAGAGGTAAGAGGAAAGGTGGCTCCTTGATGGTTCAAATCGAAGAAATTTCACCAGAGTGCCTCTTTACCTGATCGTCAATGGCTGCAAAGCAGCCAACAAAGTTATGCTAAAATGGAAGATTTATCAATTAAAACATAAAAAATTTAGCATAAAATTTTAAGTACTTTCAAAAGATAAATTTTGCAACTTTTGACAAGTACTTGCTTGAAGTTAGATCTATAAAATATAACTTTGAAATCAGATATGAACTGTAAACGTAAAACAAATTAGTTTGTAATTTTATTTTATAGCACTAACTTGATCAACAATTCTAAGTCACCGAAAATCTTAAAATATATGTGATGAAAAGTGATAGAAAGAATGCTCCAAAGCTTGGAAACTTTGGGCAATGGAGTCCTCAAGTGGAGACCGGAGGGATTTAGATTTTCCAACCAGAGCGCAAAGATGAAGGAGAGTCAAGCAAGATCCACCACTTCTTCGAGCAAGATCTACATGCAAAGCTTGAACTAAACTTCGAACAAAATGTTATATCCGGTATCACTTACACAAGAGATAAGAAAAATATGCATAGAAGCAAGTAAAACATATAATTTCTTGATCTCTACGCATAAGAAAATAAAAGAGCTAAACAAGTAAGCAAACTTGATTATTCTTTCCTATTGATTAGCATCAATCATACCAAGGTTGGTTATAACAATTAACGAAACGAAGAACGAAACTGATACAGCTATACCTCATACAAGCACAAAAGATCATCCACACGCTGATGCCCGACACATGTATGCCTTCTGTTGC
Organism: Pseudotsuga menziesii; assembly: GCA_001517045.1. Classification (NCBI taxonomy): domain Eukaryota; kingdom Viridiplantae; phylum Streptophyta; class Pinopsida; order Pinales; family Pinaceae; genus Pseudotsuga; species Pseudotsuga menziesii. Next base: position 69,716 of record LPNX010005314.1, on the reverse strand, counting down.
AGCCTTTCACACACCTGGGAGGGAACGTGGCAGAAATCTTCAAGCCACTCGGTGTGTCCTTGGGGGCAAGTCTCGAGTCAAGGCTATCACCTTGTTCTTGACTCCCCCGTTTAGGCCAACTCCTAACAAAGCCAAGGGGGGTAGACCCTATTAATTGCTAAGGCTGTTAAGGCTTTAGTTTTTATGGTGATGATTGAGTTATTTAGGAGTTTTGATGAAAGGAAAAATTTAACAAAAGATATTTGCAACGGAATTTAAGTACACAGCATAAATATCAATGTATAATATATCAAAGCAAATGGAAACAGATGATTATATAAAAGAGAACCAGTGCCAAATGGAGTCCACAAATAAAGTGTTGTTGCTTTGCTAAAAGGAAACTGTTGCAAGTGCTCTTGGCCAATTTTACGTTAATGTGAGAAAATGAGTGAATTAACTTAGGGGGGAAGGGGACTCTCAATATACCCGAGGGTATGGGGAGTATGTCCAAAACCCTTAACCGATACGGCTACCCGCAAGGAATATGTAGGCTGGTTGGAGTCTTTGAGACGGTGTTCAACACTACACAACAAGGGTGTAGCCTAACCGTGTCTCGAGGTCACTGACCAATTGTTCCTGCTTCCTTTGGGTAATTTGCAACCACAATGGCTTAATTCGAGGCATTGGATTTTCGCCGTGGGAGGTTTATTGAAATGTGAGAACTAATTATTCTAGTCACCCACGTTGCTTTTGATGCAGCCGACTGATCGAACGAACCACAGCCAATGCAAAGCATACACAACGGAGTCTTGTAAAGTTTTAAGATTTTTAAAGCGTTGTGTTCTTTGTTAAAAATAAAACCTTATAGGAATCTCTTTCGGTCCAAATGGACCTCAACCGAAAAAGCGAGGAGGGGTTGATTTTAAATATATAAAAAAATTAAAGAAAAACTCCATAGATTGTCTAATTAGTCCTACCACACATCTCTTTTTGCTTTTGGGTCACTCGGGAAGTCGTGGGGTAAGTAGTATTGTTACTTTGAATTAAAGAGTATGGAATGCTTGTAATGACGATTCAAAGTATACAGTACTGCAAAACATAACTAAACTAAAACAAAAGTAAAAAACACAAAAAAACAAATCCCCTTGGTTACAAAAGAGCCTACTCGGAAAGATCTTTTATTAATTTGGTTACAACGCTTTCTTGGAAAATACCGCTTGGTTCTTATAGTAAATGAATCCAAGGGTTTACAAAAAGTTCCAAAAATGATAGCAGCCGGAGGGGGCACTCCTAGGGAGCTTCGGATGGCCCAAACTCTGAATTTTGGGCAGCGTGTCCTCCTCTTTTTGGACAAACCTGCTAAAAACCAACAAGCAAAGTTTGGTAGAAAGTGCCCAAAAACACTTTGGAAGTGTCTTTGGACAAGGCAAAAATTTACCAAAAAAAAAAATTATAAGTTAAACAGTTAAAAAAATTTCAAAAGAGAACCAAGGAAAGCAAGCTTTCCTTAGGCTCTTGGCTTGCCTTTTGGGCAGCCAATATGATTTGCACTTTTATGCTAGATGTAACTTTAAGATTTGAAAGGAAAACTATTTCATGCAAATTATAAATTTTACTAAAAATGCCATGCAAAAAATTGATTCCTTTATCCCAGATCTATTTTTAAATGAATGAACGATGCTTACTAGATCTGATCTATTCAAAATTGAGAACTAGATCTAAGTGTAAGATTTATATTTTTAGAGCATAGATCTAAGTAAACAAGTTGGGTAACAAAGGGGAAAATTTGATTTTTAAAGGGAGAAAGGAAAGAGAAAGAGTATGTTGTCGCTGGGGGTTTCGCTTTGAAACAGCTTTGTAGTGAGATGCTGAAGGACTATGTCTTTCGTATTTGCTTTGAAATGGGGTAGAATCAAGCTAGATCCACATCGTTTCGAAGCTAGGAAACCTGAAACTCAACTAAAACTTAACACACCCGTGAGATCTTGAAAGCATATATAAAGAGAGGTTAATAACGCATGAAAATAAACTTATTAGCATGCAATGTTTGACCTCTAAGCATACATGATAATATAGAAACTAAAGGAAACTTACTTTCAATTTCTATTCCTACCAGTTCGGAGAAACCTTCATAGGCAAGATCTAAACCACGAATAATGCATAAAAATTAAAAAAATACAGTTTTACCTCAATAATGCATGACAATCTCAATCCACACAAAAAGAGCACACCACTATTAGCCTCCAAACCTTTCTTTTATTCCAAACAAAATAGCAATAGCATACAGATTAAAACAGCATACACTCTCTTACTCCAAACCCAACTCGTTTGTGAGAGAGGCAGAGGCTTTATTTATAGCCAGAGCAAACCCCTGGGGGGGCTACCAACACTAAAGATACACTCGAAGTCACACTGAGCTTAACTGAGTCAATCTAAGTTGAAGTGAGATGGAAATGAAGAGTACTGAAAGGTGAATGACACCTCTCCTACTTAACTCACCAATATCCACCAACACACCAAGCACCAACAACCAACCAAGCATTGGCGTCAATCTCCTCACGCATGAGCTCATGAGAGTTGGTGAAATGGATTGACGTCATCCTCCACATGCATGCGCTAGAATAAACCAAGGTTTGGCTTTAAACCAAAGTGTGATCACATATCAAAGCTCCAAGGTTTGAGATGGGTGGACCCCTCCTTCCACCTCACGCGTGAGCTTCACTTCACGTGAAGTGGTTTCCGTCATTACCATAAAACAATGTATGCGCTAGCTCCAAAGTATATCCAAGGTAATAAACCAAAATTTAATATTTAAACAATGCTATGTTGAAACGGGGGGTCCACCACTTATGCACACATGACTTTCACTTTGGAGTTTAGCGTGAATCCCTCCATGGTTGACGTCATACTCTCCCATGCGATTTCTCATTCAACTCAAACAAAGTTTTAAAACAATGTTTTACCACTAACTTAAGTTGAAGAGGGTCGTAAGTTTCATGGGGGACCCATGCCATGTCACCCCATTAACTTATTTTTTTAATTTTTCACTTTTTCAAACTTTGACTATGTTGCCAAAACATCATAATTTAGCATTAAAATGCTCTTCTGATGCATCTTTAGCTAAAAAAATGCTCAATGGGGTGTTCCAGCTGCCCGACTGATGTGGAAAGTGGTCCCTTGGGTAAAGTGGACGCTCTGAGTGTGAAAACGAGTGTCCCCACGTCAGAAACGGACTCTGTATCTGACTTTTATTAAATTTTGAAATTTTTTAATTAAACCATTAAAATATGGCTTTAAAACGAAGAAAAAAAAATTTCTCGAAAATTGATGAAACTCTAGGGGGCCTAGTACATGTCCATACGACTCAATTTCAATGCCTAGCATGTTGAAAAACACCGACACGAAGGCTCTAATAACATCCTAAGGTATAACCACCAAGACGACTACCCCAACTTTGGAGGTGTGAGTGAAAAACTCAGAAATTATTAGTCGTTTGTTCAACAACCAATAGTAACCAAGGGAAAAAACACTTTCGGCTAGTCGGCTTGATCCTCAAGTCTGGGAAGCTGAGCCTTTTATGAAAAATTAAATGCTAGGACATTTTTTACAATTTCCCCAAAGGGGTATGAACATGTGTCACAAAAAAATAACAAAAAATTCCCAGAAAAAGCCTGAATGACTTCTAAATTCTGAAAGATGAACAAGTGTTTATTCTCATCACTCGGCTCACTTGATAATACCGACTAAGTATGACTTAGTAGGTAACACCTTCAAATCCTTTATTTCAACAATGATCAACAAAATGATTACAAGAGATACATGAGCAGAGGTTCCACACCCTTTCAATGAGAGAACTTGCTTGTTTAAATAGAAAAACCCAACACCCAGAGGGGGCATCCTTGTCCAAGGAGGCATCAAGCATGTTTGAGTTCTTTGTGGGTTAGCAAGGAGTTGGAACGGGAAGTAAATAATAGAAACATCATTTGATGGACATGGCACTTGCCAAAACCCAAGGTTTATTCCAATTCCATGAGCTTTTCCTTCAAGGTTGCGCCCCCACTTGGAGAGATGCGCCCCTCTTACTTGAGGAAACTTCCAGAGTTTGATTCTCTCCGAAATGGCAATGTTTGACCTTCCAAAATTGCTCGGGTACTTGCCACTTTACTTTGCCAAGTCACAGAAAATGATTTCAGCAAGTTTCTTTTATTTTTTAAGTTGCTGAATTTTTCATTTTATCTAATTTTTTAGTCTTTTTTGGGTTTTTCGAGTAATTATTTATTTTGGAGATAAATAATTACTCAAAAACTTAGTAAGGTGGGTTTAGGGGTTAAGTGAGTGCTCTGAGTTAGAAAATGAGCACCCCCATGGCAAAAATAACCTCCTAGCCCAACTTTTATGACTTTGTGAACTTTTACATTTAACTTATTAAAAATAAGCCTGTAAAAATGGAAATATATATATATATTTATATTTATATTTATATTTCTAGAAAATTTTAAAAAAAACTATGGGAGACTTGGTACATGTTCATAATGACTCAAAATAATGATTAACATGGTAATATACATCAACACTTGGGTTTTAATAACCTCCCAAGGCCTAACCACCAAAACAATTATTCCAGCTTTGGAGACTTGAGTGAAAAACTCGAAAATTATTTATCGTTTAAAAACAATAGATAATTAACAAGGAAAAAACATCCTGGAATAATGTATTGATGACTAAGTCCTATGAAACCAAACATTTTACATAAAGTCAGCATGCTAAGTCATTTTATTACAATTCCCCATGGGGTATGAACATGATAAAAAAAATAAAAAGAGGCCTAGGAAGGCCTGCATGGACTTTTGAACTTGAAATTTGAAGAAATTTTTGTTCATCTTTGGCAGCTCACTTGAAATTCCAACTGAGTGCAAATCAGGTGGTAACACCTTGTAAGCCTTTGGATCCAAAATTATAAGGACCAAAGGAATCCACCTCAAAAGCTTTGTAAATACCATAATAAGAAAGTTTTGAGTAAGCACCTAAGAGCCCACTCCCCATCCCCCCTAGGGGATATGCGTCGATGTGCATTTTTGTGAGTTTTTTGCTTTTTAGTTTAGTTTTATTTTTCTTGCAGATCTGTATACTTTGTCATTATCAATTTTCATTTTTGCATTCATTGCAAAGTAATACAAATACTAACCCACTACTTCAATAGTGTAGTAATTAGATAACTTCCTTTTTCAGCTTTTACTTATTTTGGAAATCAACCCCCCTTGCTTTCCTGAGTAAGGTTCAAAAGACCTAAAAGGTTACTACTTCAATAGTGTAGTAATTAGATAACTTCCTTTTTCAGCTTTTACTTATTTTGGAAATCAACCCCCCTTGCTTTCCTGAGTAAGGTTCAAAAGACCTAAAAGAGACTCTTGGGGATTAATAAACAAGCAAACAATGTTCAAAAATTCTTAAAAAATAACAAGACTTAGTTCTCGTATGCTCTAGATCACTGCAGCTCAATCTGACCAGTTGATCAAACCAGAAAGGGACTAAGTGACTAGATTAATTAGTCTCACACTCAACTAACCTCCCAAACAACGAAAATCCAGCGTTGCGTTTTGTTTCTTGTGGGCAAATTGTATAAAGGAAGCGGGAACAACTAGAAAGGGATTGCGGGGCCTCATCAAGCTACACCCTCGTTTGGTGTAGTGTTGGACACACCCACGTGACTCCATCTAGCCCACATCTTCTTGCGAGGAGCCACTTCTGTCAAAATCCTGACACATTCCCCGTACCTCAAGTTATATCGGGAATCCCTTCCCCCCCGGAGAGAAGGCAAGTAGAGCCCTGGGCTTTATATAGTAGGTTGGGTCAAATATTGCTTGACGAAGACGGCTTACTGTTGCCACAGGCTTTAGGTAAAAGAACGAAAATCCTATTTTGGCCAACCCTCAAGTTACTTGGTCATATTATTTCTAGGGACAAAGTAAAGGTAGATCCAGAAAGAATCAAAGGTATTAAAGAAATTGCTTTACCTAAAAATTTAAAAGGTTTGCAATCATTTATTGTAAAGATTAACTTTAACCGTAGATTTATTCCAAATTTCGTTGAGATTGCTAAACCTTTGAATAAGTTGCTTAAGAAAGATGTAGTTTTCAAATGGGAAAAGGATGCAAAAGATGCGTTCAAGGACATCAAAGATTCTATTGTGTGAGCACCGGTACTAGTAAGTCCTAATTATTCTAAACTATTTCAAATATTTATTTTGCTAATACTGACACCATTACAAAAGTTTTCTTACAAAAGAATGAGCAAAATGAAGAAGCCAATAGCCTTCATGAGAAAATCCTTAAGAGACGCACAATCAAAATATCACATCATCTAAAAACAAGCTTATGCTCTAGTAACATCATTGAAGCATTTCAGAGTTGAAGAGTTTATATTTGGTATTCAAAGGTCATTGCTTATGTGCCTCATCCAGCTGTAAAAGAAATAATGAGGCAATAGGACAGTATTGGAACTAGGGGAAAATGGATCACCAAGATCCAAGAGTATGACCGGGAAATAAAACCCACCAAGTTGGTTAAAGGACGAGGTTTTGCTTAGTTAATGGCAAAATGAAATGAAGTTGCCCTTGGTCTTAGGGAAGGGTCAACAGCTATGATCTCACTAGTTCTCCAAGATTTGGAAGGGTGAGGGTGATACAAGGACATTGTTTATTATCTTAAGAATCTCTCATGTCCACCTCACCTTCCAAAGCATAAGAAGAGAGCATTGAAATTAAAGGCCTCGAAGTATAGTTTCATTAATGAAAGTGTTGGATGGAAAAACCCTTATGGGTTGAATCTTGGATGTGTTCACTCTCCAAAAGCAAAAGAATCAATCCATGAATTTCAAGAAAGGGGTATGTGGTGGTCATCATTCGACTACTACAATAGTGCATAAGATAGTGAGAGTCAAATATCACTGGCCCATCATCTTCCAAGATGCGCATAGTTTGATAAGAAGATGCCAATCATGTCAACTATTTACAGGAAAGCAGAAAATAGCAACTCTATCGTTGCAACTAGTGGTAGAGGAAGTTTCGTTCCAACAATGGGGCCTTGATTTCACTGGTGAGTTTAAAGGAAAATCGAGTAACAAACATAAATGGATCCTAACAGCTATAAATTACTTTACAAGATGGGTTGGAGTTATTCCAACAAAGCAATCTATAGCAAAGGTGGTCATGGATTTCCTGGAAGATAAAATCATCACTCAATTTGGAGATCCAACAAAGATTACCACAAAGATGCCCAGGCTTTTAGTTCAAGAGACTTGTCTACTTTTTCTTTTGATTATGGCATTGTCTTACCTCCTGCTTCCAACTATTATCCGCAAGGAAATGGTCTTTCCAAGTTAAGCAATAAGAATCTAATGACCATAATCAAGAAGACTGAGGGAGAAAACAAAAGAAGTTGGGATGGCAAATTGAAATATGATCTATGGGATAATAGAATAACAAGAAAAGAAGCAATCGAGAAAAGTCCATTTGAGCTGGTATTTGGGATGGAAGTGACATCACCCATCCATTTGAAGATTTCGATATACAAAGTCTTTCAACAACACGCCACAGATCCAGATGCAATCTAGAGCCGAATCAACCAATCGGTAGAATCGGATGAAACCTGAAGAAGAGCATTCAATCACTCGATACAACATCAAGAAAAGAAAAAAGGTCAATTTGATAAGAAATCTTGTCGGAGAAACTTTAAGAAAGGTGATCTCCTTATCCTAAACTAGGTAAACATGGTAAGTTTTAAAGTCTTTGGTTAGGTCCATATCAAATTGATGGTGTTGAAGGTACTAACTGTTACCATCTGAGTTGCACTCAATTGGACTTTCAAGTGAGCCACCAAAGATGAACAAGTACTTGTTCAAATTTAGAGTTCAGAAGTCCATTCAGGCATTCCAAGGCCCTTTTTTCACTTTTTTACCACATGTTCATACCCTGCGGGAAGGTTGTAAAAAGAGTGCTAGCATGGATTTTTTGTAAAGGACTTGTATTCCTAGGACTTGAACATCAATCCGGGTATCCCAAGGTGTTTTTTCCTTGTTAATTAAATGTTGTTAAATAAATGACTTATAATTTTCGAGATTTTCACCAACTCCTCCAAAGTTGGAATGGTCGTCTTAGTGGTTAGGCCTTAGGAGGTTATTAAAGTTCATCTATCAATCTATATGAACATGTGCTAGGTCCCCCTAGGTTTATTTTTCATTTTTGCAAAAATAAAAAATTTCCCATAAAATGGAGATTTTTTAATGTTTTAATTAAAAAAATTGTAAAGGGCATAAAAGTATGATCTAGAGGCGGAATTTGGCGTGGGGGTGCCCGCTTTCACACTCGTGTATCATTTACCCTATAACCCACTTTTCCTATGTTTCGGCTGATTAAATTATCACTTGAAGCATTTTTTGACTAAAAAGGCAACGAAACGTCAGAAAAATGCTAAAGATGACACAAAAGGACAAAAGGACAAAGTGAGTAAATCAAGGAAACATGTTTAAATGAGGTGGCAAAGTTGTCTCTAATGAGGAGGTGACTTCCTTAAAAAGAGAAAGCATGTGATTTGGACTCATTTTGGAAGGTAGCGAATTGCTATGAGTTAGAGTGACGTCACCTTTTGAAGTTCACATCTTCCTCATGTGGCGAGTGATGTACGGTTTGGTGCACACTCAAGTGGAGAGGTGGCACCTACCCTCTTTGTTCCACTACACATCAACTCAATCGAATCCCTCAATCAGCTCAAGGACTCGACTTCATCTCCAAGTGGCAATGCGTCGCCCCCCCCCCCCCCCCCCCCCCCCCCCCCCCCCCCCCCCCCCCCTGCTCTCTCATTTTTCTATTTAAGCAGAGCACTTCTCTATTGTAGAGCATGAGAAGGTGGAACCTTTGCTCAATTGCATGGTAACCTTTGTGAAGTATTTTTTATTTAATGAATAAAGGATATGGACGCAAATTAATGTGTAGATCTTTCGTGTGTGGATGATAACTATATTGTTTATAGGCTTGCACTATAAATGTTTGGTTATTTATCTGGATTTTGAAGGAGAAGTATTTTTTTAGTAAGGTAAAGTAGTGTTGTTGTTTCATCCATTACTTTTCTGTTAAGTTGCATTAGAGACATTAAGACGAACATGTTTATTTGATGAGAAATGCATGTTTTCTTAAGTTTCCATTGTAATTTACACTTGATTGTGTTTAATCCTTTTGTTGTGCAAGTGTTGTGAGATCACAGGATATCTAGCTTGGAGATTGTGTTGAAGGATTCGGCATCCTCACATCTTCAAATAAATTCTAAGAAGAACTTGTCCCTCCTATTACCAGTAGAAATGGAGGTCCAAGCCACTGGCAAGCATATATGGAGAAAGTGACCACTGTCACCTTAGTCACTTCTCCTAACTTTTTCGGAGGTCGAAACCTCCTAGGGGAGAGCCCTATGTAACTCTGCAAATGACACTTAGACACCAAGTATATCTCATATGTGTGCAAGGTTAGTGACCAATGCCTAATGGAGTCAATTGAAAAAAGGTGGGAGTAGATGTGCTACGCATACGAATTGTGCAAGTACATCAAGGATTAGCCAATTGCAAATAGTATGGTATATAAACAAAGTACAAGTAAACAATCAGAAATGGGCATGTACAGCGATATAAGTGACATGTAATAGTCATTCATTCAAGTATCCATGACAGCCATAATTATACATAGATATAGTAGTATAATATCAGTTACCAGCAGTATTCCACATTGAGTACAAATATGTTTATTTAACCCAACTTTGCATTAACAACATTAATACTAACTAACAACAATCTAAAAGTGTGCTATATGTTTCACCAGCAGTATAAATTTGTACTCATGTAGTAGTTTTAGACTGTAAGTGAAGGTAAAAGATGCCAAAATAATCCACTTACAGTTTTAGTCTAAACAAGCAATTCATATCAGCATAAACTAATCCTTTGTTTGTCAATGTGTAGGTCAAGGATGAGGTAAAAGAGAATGTACAACATGATGTAAAAAGGGAGGGATGCCAGTGTAAGGGTATGTAATGTCCTTGTCCGATTAGGTAACAAAACACCCACTAACCTACTTAATCCCCATAGGTTCGAGCGGGTACTGCATAAGAGGGGATTGACTAAGGACATTTGGTACTTAGAACAACTCGGGACACACATTCAGTACTAAAGTCAGCAGTAGGCTAGAAGAAGCCTTTTCTCTTTAGGCTTAAAGGTCAACATCAAATTAGAATCGCATGCATGCAAAAGTAAAAGCACAAACCCTAAAAGTGACATGCGAACCCTAAAAGCACATAAGGATCTATTTAAGAAGAATGAGGGAGCCTAAAAAGATACCTATGTTTATTATTGATTGATTTGGATACTTGAGCAGCAGCACAGCGTGCAACTACGGCAGTTGGGGTTGAGGACAGAATCTTCAACTAACGAGGGTTCGACAGTGCAATATCTTCCCTAGTCTCCTTCAGGATAAACCATCCAGGTTTGTCACCGCATCTATTGCATTCATCATTATTCAGTGTTCCAGTGTATGCCAAAAGATTATTTGCAGGTTCACCGTACAGCTGGGGGCATTTAGCTGGAAAACCCAAGTCATTCACCGGGACTCTGGATCACCATATTTCTTCCGCATTTGTCCTGCATCCTCACTGACGGGATCACTCTACTTCCTTGAGTGATATCAGCCACCAGATTGCTCACCTAGAGCAGCTAGCAGCAGAATACAGAGGTGTGGGGGCGTGAGCATCGGTCAGGTAGATCAATTCGCTAGGGTATCTAGAGGAGTCCAAACTCCTGCATGCTTCGACCATCCTCTCCAGCATGGGCACACCTACACTCCAACCAACTTTCAGCTAAAACTGACCATCCCTTCATCAAAAACGTCATCCTTAGCTGAATCAGACTGTTGGGGGTATTAGGGAGGAAGAAGAGGTTATTTCTTCATCAATTCAGTTTATCTTGCATGCGTATTCTCTCTAGAGCATTATCAGTCGGCTTATCAATGGTAAGTGTTCATTCTATCCTGCAAACCCTAACCCTAAATTCTGCTATAATATAGGGTAATTTTGCATGGCAGTTTGCATGCCCGACTATTCCAGTAATTTTGCTTAGAATTAGAAAATATCAGTATTTGGGATATTACAGTGGTATCAGAGCTATCTTTTTGGCCAGCTGTGGGCTTAAGAAATGAAAATTAAATGAATACAAAAGAAGATACTTTTGTAACCTATAAGAAAAGGAGTAGGTACACGGAGGACTTTGAGGATATCCAACTCGAAGATACCAACTCAAACATGGATCCAACAGGTATACACTCTGACAAGGGAAAAGGAACGGGAGAAGATGAGGACAGGATGGAGTTTCGCAACTTAGTATCTGCATTGCAAGACTTAGACAAAGGGAAAAAAGAGGTACTCCATGCAATCAACAGATTATCGACAAAACCAGAACCAGGTAACAACAGTACACCTCCCTCATCGGTAGATAGAGGGTCTACAAGCACTAGTGGGAAGGTTGCATACACCAATATACAGAATATACCTCACATATATAGCAGACCTTCCAACAAGCCTATTATGCCTCACTTCTTAGCAGATGCAGTAGGAGGTCTAGTCATGCAGGTAGAACCTAGCGAACCCTTTGGGTTTATTTGCAGGAATACAGGGACTTGGGGGATGAGTTTCATGCAGCCATGTCTTTTTCGGATTTTTGCAACATGAAGAGTAGGAACAGGCCCAAGAATTTCAACAAGGGATTCAATAGGGAAATATACTACAGACTATCGAGCAATGGAAATGGAATTCCAAGGGCCAGATGGAAAACGAGTAGATTTGAGGGGCATGAACACTTATCCCCCAAAACCAGTCTCTTCACAGAGAATGGAGGCAGTACTCAGACAGGATGACATAGAACGGGCTGCAAAATGCTTTGTCACCTTTAGGAAACCTCCAGAGAACAACACACAACACCCAGATGATATTCAGGCCTTATTACAGAACCACGAAAAGGTATTTCGGGACCTTCCAGCAGGTAGACCGCCAGACAGGGGCTTTGAGTACATCATTGAGCTAGAGGAGGGGACACAGGAAGTCATCACCACTCCTTATCGGCATCCCAAAAGATACAAAGATGAGATCGAGAAGACGATCAAAGAATTGTTGGAGCTTGGATACATTCAGCCTAGTTCTAGCCCCTTTGCATCATCAGTGGTCTTAGTCAAGAAGAAGGATGGTACACTGCGAATGTGCATCGATTACCGAGCAATCAACAAAAAGACCATCAAAACAGGTATCCCATCCCTAGGATTGATGAACTCATGGACGAGCTGCGGGGTGCCAAATACTTTTCAAAGATTGATCTTCGCTCAGGGTACCATCAGATCCGAGTAAGGGATCAAGACATTTCTAAAACAGCTATCCGTTGTCACTATGAATTCCTGGTCATGCCTCTTGGACTTACCAATGCTCCAACCACTTTTCAGTCATGCATGAACCATACTTTCAGAGTTCAGTTACGTAAGTTTTTGCTAGTATTCTTTGATGACATCTTGATTTACAGCAAAACATGGGAGGAACATCTGAAACATCTGGACAAAGTATTGAGCATTCTAGAAGAACACTCGCTTTACGCGAAAATGTCCAAGTGTGAATTTGGCATGAAGGAAATGTTGTATCTAGGGCACATAATCAATGCAAAAGGAATACAGGTTGATATGGAGAAAATCCGAGCTATCAGGGATTGACCCACGCCAAAAACAATCACAGAATTAAGAGGCTTGTTAGGCCTTTGCACATATTACCGAAGGTATGTGTTATCACCCGCCTTGTAGTTGCCTACTTGAGGTGGATCCAAAATGGATGGTAGAGGGGCAAGCAGCTAAGGGGTGGAACCATGACTGCCTAGACTCCCAAATAGATGGTTGTCACGCCAATCAAAGCAGCCTTCACTTATGTTATCCTAGTCCAGGACAACAATGGGGGAGACCCGGATCTGCTCCCGACAGCAGAGATCGAACCTAGACACCAGAAGAAGATCAGATGGGGCTTCAGGGTACTTAAGGTGCAAGGTGAATGGGAACCCTAGCTCTAGGGTTTAGGTACTAGCAACTGTCTTGGGAAACGTAACTATGACAGGGCGAGCACGAATAGAGTTGGGCCTATCCAGTACCTAGAAATCAGACTCAGTAAAAGGTGTTTGAGCTATCAGTGAATGTTGGTAGATGGCAAAGGCTAAGAGCCTAAGGGCAGCGCTAGCTTGGAGATCAATGCTTTGTATACATTGGGTAATGGAGTCAACAGTAAGACAATGTTTCAGGAAACCCACTTGGGAAACACCTTGATCTACGAAACCAGAAAGCAATTGGTCCAGAAAAGCCAAGGTACAGGAAACCCAGCTCAGTAGATAGCTAACGCTAGGGCATAGGAAGACAAATCTGAAGCTTTAGGGGGTGCCGGAAGGCTGATGGCTTAGCGTTGAGGATGAAAAGAGATCAGGGAGACCTGATCTACAAGCCTAAATCAGGAAAACAGCAGGAAAATCAGATCTAGAAAAGTTAAAATCTGATGATGGGGCTAGGAGGCTGAAAACTGATTTTTTAGATCTAGGGAAAACCAGGATGAATTAGCACAGCGTTGAGGGTGTTCTAGGATGCTTGGGACCCAATCTATCAGCCTATCATGTCAGATTTCAGAAAAACCTACTTCCAGAAAAGGCCAATTTTCAGTGAGGGTGCTAGGGCAGTTTCAGTCTATTTTTCAGATCCCGGTCAAAGTGTTGAGCCTCTTGACAGCGTTGGGGTTGATTTGGACTGCCCAAGACCCGATCTAATCGTTTGTGAAGCCAGAAATCAGAAAAACTCAAAACCCTAGCAAGTCAATTTTTTTAGTGGGGGGTTATGCAGTTTTCTGCTAAAAAATCAGATCTATGTCAATCTATGAGGAATTTGACCATCGTTCCAGTTGATTTAGTTAGGGGGAGGCCTGATCTATCAAACCCATAAATGGTTTGGCAAAAGATCGGACGGTTCCTTGATTATTTGATTTTTTAGGTTTTTATGGTTTAGGAGTTTTCAGAAAAATAGTTAAATTTTAGCAAGATACAATGGAATAAGAACAGAAAAGAAGAAACTACCTGTGGATCCTAACTAGATAAGCTTGTAGAAGTCTGTAACAATGACGATCCTAGCTATCCCGATCAATCCTGGAATATCCCCGTGATTTCTATGGCATATGCAAGCTCCAAGCCATCAAAGCGCCCCCTACCCTGCATGAGCAAACGTCAACCATATCAGATTTGCACATACAAAATAAAGAAACTGAATGCTACAAGACAGCAAAATGAAGTAATCATAGATCGCAATGAAACTAATGAAAACCCCCTGATCCAAGACGAAGAGAACCGAGCGAGTTGAGGTCCCCCTACAAAAACGCTCCAGCGAAAACGCCCTCCTGTAGACAAAACAATGACAACCACAAAAAAAAAGTAGATCTCACGAGAATTTCCACGATGCTAGTAAGCTGAAGACAAGCTAATCACCATTTGAGCACATCAGATGCAAAGGAAATCTAGAAAAATTTCCACAGAAAAAGTCTTTCTATTATTCAGATCCAAGAGCCAAAGACCCCTTACAAATGAGAAGCTCTCTCCTTTAAATAGAAATGAGAGAACCTCAATCATAACCAAATCCTAACCACTTTCAAAACGAATGGCTAAGATTAAAAGATGAAATGTTCTAATCAATGGTTGAGATGAGCTCAACATACAATACATGGATCAATATAATTATAATTTACCAAAGTGGACTTAAACCACCCAAATAAAGGTAACCCACTCAACAAGAAATAAATGAAAGCACATGGTGGGTCCAAGGAGTGTTTGACTAACTCCCTTTGGGTGTCCCCATGGCACAATAAATAATATAACAATTTAAAATTTTGACTTGCCTATTTGAGGAAATTGTGGGTCTTCCAAAGACCTCCAGAAAATAAATAAAAAATGCCCAAAAATAGGTGTGGGCCTCATCAAATGCTGAAATTGCTAGAGAAGGTGTCAAAGACATCACTCTCATCATTGTGACTCACCCCATGCCATTTCTTTGCCTCAGTAGCCCAAATCGATTTCTTCAATAGCCATTTGATCATTTTTAATCTGCCTCGGGAAACGTGATCTTGCCAAAACAACCTCCTAGGGTGCCTGCGTTGTCAAATTGAGCCCTCCAAGCTCTCTGGGATGGGGGGTACAATGGTACAAACAAGTCGCTGCACCCCCCTATGCCCATACAACGCCCTAGGAGATCCAACCGAAACATATCCCTGCTCAAACAAATCAATCTATGAAGAAAAACTGTATCAGAAAAGTAGAATAAGCCTGATCAGATCTGTAAGTGCCCGGAACTGAAAATAAACTGTCTCATTGGACTCAGAGAGTTCCAATCCATCAAAGGTGTGTACTCATACCCCTTATAGGTCTTTGTCTGATCATCAATCATAACCAATAAACAATATAACCATCTGTGAATAATCAGACACCAATAATAACTCAGAATAGATCAATCTGCTGCAAGTGTTAAAAGGTTAAACCATGCTCTACAACTCATTCACGTAACAAAATCAACAAGTAGCATTCATTTCACTGGCGATACATCAACAAATACTTATAAATATCAGGCTTTATTTATTATTACTTAGACTCAGACTTTCAAGACTATACTCACTTCATAGCTATAGTCATTTTGCTAGTGAAGGGTGAAAGGTGGAAATGACAGGGCTAAGGCAAAGGATGACCTCCTACTCAACATCATGACACTTTGGACAAGGAAAGGGAGAACTCACTATAACCAATACTGGACAAACAACAACACAAGGAATGGCAGTGCCTCACAAATGGATGAGTTATTTAGAGAGTGCTTATTCAACTTAGGCATCACGTCTACATCAATCTTGATCCAATTTCATTAGGATCACATTTTATTCTGTGGCCTTTTTGGCCTATATGAACCCTTTAGGACTTCACCAGTGCTCAAAAGCACAACTAATCGCAGCTTTCATCAGGGAGATATTTATTTTTAACAAGGTCAGCAATTTTTTGATATAAAATTTTTTAACCATTGCTTTTTGGACCTTTTCTTATACTCTTTAAGGAGTATTTTAGCATTTCATTGCTCTTGCCCCTTTTTACATATGTTAAGAAACACAGTTTTACCATTTTCATTTTCCATGGGCGCATATTTAATATTTCAATAAAAGTAGTACATGAGCTTTCAGTTTTAGCCAACAACATCTCAAGTGACTAGGGGGAATTCTGCACAGTGCCAAACATCGGGACAACCGACCAAAATGATTCAGGCATACTATCCA
This sequence comes from Pseudotsuga menziesii, assembly GCA_001517045.1. Taxonomy (NCBI): domain Eukaryota; kingdom Viridiplantae; phylum Streptophyta; class Pinopsida; order Pinales; family Pinaceae; genus Pseudotsuga; species Pseudotsuga menziesii. The sequence goes on along the minus strand of LPNX010005314.1, from coordinate 53,346 downwards.
ACTTACCAAAGGCAAGTTTTGTCACCAACTCAGAGCCGAGACATAATGTAAACAGGGAGGCTTGTCCAACAAAGGTTCTAGCGGGGAAAAAGGTCCTCCATGCCAAAGTCAAGAAGTCAGTCGAGTTGAAAATTAAACTGGAAGGTAATGGATGGATGAAAACAATGAAATGATGGAGCCAACACTAGCAAGCCAAAACAATGGTGGGAATGGCTACCTCTATTCTCCCTAAGGAGGGTAAAACCAATGAGTATAGATCAAGAACTTCAAAGCCAAAGTCAGGACATCAATACATAGTATAATATACAACCAAGTCAATATAAATATGACCGCCAGATCATAATACCACAAGTCAATATATGTCACAAGAATCAATATAAGAGCAATAATAACCACAACACCATATATCCAATGAGAAAGTACTGATATAACACTGGGCATCCACTACTGCTCTGAAATAACATAAATAGCTATATCGGTCCTCAAATCTGAGTGTCCTAAGACTCAGTCCTGGCAATGGGAGAGTACAATAGTCCACTAATACAAAAATGATCCATCATAAATGTTCATCTCATCATCTCATATGTAAGAGATCTGGCTGAAAAATGTACTGTGTCTGAAAAATAGAATATGGTAGCCTGGCTACTATATATGTGATAACAGTATGTTAAGGGGTTCTCCCAATTTGCCGCACCCCTCACAGATCTCACAAAGAAGGGAGCCTTCACCTGGACAAAATTAGCACAAAAAACTTTTGAGGAGATGAAAATCATTGAGTTCTTGCCTAGTTTTAGCATTACCAGACTTCTCACAACCATTTGTAGTAGAATGTGATGCCTCAAGGGAAGGGCTAGGAGCAGTATTGATGCAAAACCATCACCCTATTGCATTTGAGAGCAGGAAACTAAAGAACTATGAGCGCCACTACTCCATATATGACAAGGAGATGCTAGCCATCTTACATGCTCTCACGAAATTTAGACAGTACCTGGTGGGCAGCAAGTTCAAAATCAAGACAGATCATAACAGCCTCAAGTACTTCTTGGAGCAGAAGGAACTGAATGAGCGCCAATAGAAATGTGTCAGCAAAGTACAAGCCTACGATTTCGACATAGAGTATGTGAAAGGTAAGAATAATATAGTAGCTAATGCATTGTCCAGACGACCTGCTTCATTATCTCTCATGAGTATATCTACAGATTGGAGGGCTCTTCTCTTAGTAGAGTACTCCAAAAATAAATCCGCTTGCGAATTATTGGATGGGCAGGTTCAGGATGATAGGTACAGAATTGTCGATGACATCATCTATTACAAGAGCAGGATATACCTCGTCCCAGAATCAACTTTAAGAAAGAAAATCATACATGTGGCACATGACTCTCCACTATCAGGACATCAGGGTTTCTTGAAGACCTACAAGAAGATCTGAGAGAGGTTCTCATGGAAGGACGTCAAGGGGGAAGTTATGCAACATAAGTGTGTTTCTCCATTCACTTTACCTCTCTTTTATAACCTCCAACTGCAAATAACCTAACTTTGACCTAATTAGGTCACTTTAACTTCTAATTTGCAGTTGACTTACATGCAGGTGCATGGAGACTCAATCGGGTGCATGCATCATGAAATAATGCTCAGATCTCATGCATACAAGTGGCCTTTGGCTCTAGTGGCCCTCGTCTACCCAATGATGATAAAATATTGATGCCCTAGATCTTCTTTATATGGCATCAGTCCACAGCTGATTCCCTGACTGTCAATGCCCGCTCGAACCTATGGGAATCATATAGGTTAGCGGGTTGGTCCTCAATGCTTAAGCAGAAGAGGATATTACAGTTTTCTCCTCTACCTTACTAGGACATTCAATTCTATTTACTCCAGAAGAAATGGGAGAATCAGATGGGGACAAGTTGTAATGCAATGAAACTGTGAATGAGATCAAGCCCGTTTGTTGCTTAAAAATGGAGAAAAGATCAAATTGACCTTTGTATACCTTCTCCAGCCATCCATAATACAAATTTACAAATTGAAAAAAAATATTCGTTACGGATGACTGAGAAGAGCATGTTCCCCAATTAAGTGATAATGCTTAAACTCTTGATTAAAGATTTCGAAAGTAACAACTTGATTAGAACACCAACCCACACAAGAAGATTCAAAAAGTTGGGACAGGAGGGTGGATTGAAAAGTTTCTCCCAGATTTGGAATAATTGATCTCGAAATTTGATGAGAGGAAAGAGCTTTCATATTAATTCCAGGAGTGATTTCAAGATTTGAAACAAGGTCAGTATCCACACATTGAACCAACATATTCTGATTAGGGATTGGATGAAGGATTCTATCGATACTATTTGGACAAGGATCCTCATTACAATGTTCTTGATCAAGTTCACTTACAACCGTATCATCATGTGATTGTTCTTCCTTAAGCTCTGGATAAGGAAAAACATCAATAAGTTCGGTTTCAGTTTCCCTATCTCTCTTACATGCGTTCTCTTCAATCACAATATGACCACAAGATTGCTCTTCAACAGAAGTTTGATTGATTTCATCAAAGTCTGGATCCAGATTCAGATGGCTTGAATACTGGCTCGAATTATCGTCAATTAGGCAATGACTATGGAGTTGCTCTTCTAAAGGCTCTTTAATGGACTCACAAATGGAAGGCTCAACTATAGATGTTTCTTGATGGTGATTGTTAGGTTCACTTCCACAGATTAAATCCAAGATTTGCTCTGCGACTGCTTCAGGTAATAATAATAGAGTATCTCGTATGATTTGATTGATATCCCTCTTAGTTTCAGCACGAGGTTTTGAAACATTATTCTCAAAGTACTTTGTAACATTTCTATGGATTGCAGGCACGCTCATAATTTGGAACATTTCAGGAGAGGAATGATCCAATTGAGAAAGAAAATTGTCAATATACTGATTATCAACTGCACAATCATCTAAAGAATTATCAGTGTTCCTACCCCACTTGTCTATTAACATATCTGTGAACATGTCATACCCAATGATGGATCCTGGTGCTAAACGATCAAACCATAGTTGAACATCCACTCGCAAAGATTCTCCTAAGGCTCACATATAAACATCTTCATTGTCCGCACCTCTAATTTCCATGTAATCCCAGAGAATATCCAAATGACTTTCAATAAATATATCCCTATTTCCATTAAACTGGGGTAACCTCCTAGTGTAATCGTTTGGCATAGGATGAGGTGCCCCCAGTATTTCAGAAAAGTCAAAAGGAGAGTTTGTCTTGTTTTTTAACAACTCTATTTACTTGGCTATAAGGCATTGACTAGGACTGACCTCTAGGTTCATGTCGACTTACAGGTTCATCAGGGGCAGTCACGACAAAACTTGTATTACATTGATGAAGAGGATTACAAGGATCATTCACTTGATGTTGGTTTACTAGTCCACTCGGGATGGTTGGGAAATCTTTATTGCATGGGTGAGGAAATTGGTGGGTATCATAAAGATTGTGATACCTAGATTCATACCCATAATCATGCTCGAGGTCATCCTCATACCCGTAGTCTTATTTCCTTTCAAGTTCATTTATGCTTTTATTTAATTCCTTCATGCGTTTGATAAATATATCTTAATTCATTATGATTTATGGGATGGGTTCGCTTCTCAGTGGAGTCGCGTTGTGGAGTCACCAGGTGAATGAATTGCCGTGTTCACCAAAGGATAATGTCGTAGGAGAGGTGAGGTATGTCGAACCAAGGTAGGCCTCTACCTCCTCGGCGACGCCGCCAAAATGTTATCACCAAAATGTTATTACCAACACTCACATATAAACATCTTCATTGTTTGCACCTCTAGATTCCATGTAATCCCACAGAATATCCAGATGACTTTCAATAGATATATCTTTATTTCCATTGAACCGGGGCATCCTCCTAGTGTAATTGTTTGGCATAGGATGAGGTGCCCCCGATATTTCAGAAAAGTCAAAAGGAGACTGTCTTTCTTGTTTTTTCACAGCTCGGGTTATTTGGCTATAAGGATTTGACTGAGACTGACTTCTAGGTTCATGTCGACTTACAAGTCCACTCGGGATGTTTGGGAAATCTTTGTTGCATGGGTGAGGAAGTTGGTGGGTATCATAAAGATTGTGATAATTAGATTCATACCCATAGTCATGCTCGAGATCATCCTCATACCCGTACTCTGACCTCCATCTATTCCTTTTGTTTATTTGTCTTGTATTTTCAATCATGTTTTTGGTTACTTCTTTCATGTGCCTCAGAAATACATCCGAATTCATTATGATTTATGGTATGCTCTAAGAACTTAAGATTAATATGTTGGGTACGATCCTCAGTGGAGTCACGGGGTGGAGTCGCCAGGTGAACCACGCAAGTAATTCACCGATAAAAGATATGTCGTAGGGAAAGGTGAGGTATGTTGAACCAAGGTAGGCCTCTACCTCCCCGGCAACAGCGCCAAAATGTTATCACCAACCTTGTAGTTGCCTGTGTGAGGTGGATCCAGGATGGACGGCAGAGGGGCAAGCAACTAAAAGGTGGAACCACGACTCCCTAGACTCCCAAATGGATGGTTGTCACACCAATCAAGACAGCCTTCATTTTATGTTATCCTAGTCCAAGACAACAATAGGGGAGACCCAGATCTACTCCCGACAGGAGAGATCAAACCTAGACACCAGAACTGATCAAATGGGGCTTTAAGATATGTAAGGTGCAAGGTGAATGGAAACCCTAGCTCTAGGGTTTAGGTACTAGCAACTGATGGGGATGACCACTGTCTTGGGAAACCTAACTGACAGGGTGAGCAAAGACAGAGTTGGGACTGTCTAGTACCAAGGAGACAGACTCAGTGAAAGATAGGTAACTGGAGTTATCAATAAATGTTGGCAAAGAGAATGGGAGTAAGCTCAATTTAGGGCTAGCGCTAGACATAGGAGATTAGTGACTTTAATGCATTGCGCAATGGAGTCAACATCAACACAACGTTTCAGTGAACCCAGCTGGGATATACCCTGATCTATGGACCCAGAAAAGAATTTGGCCCAAAAAATTCAGGTTACAGGAAAACCAGCTCAATGGAGGGCTAGCGCTATGGCTTGGAGAAGCAGATCTGCAGATTTGTGGCCACCAAGAGACTATCAGCTCAGCGTTGGAGGGGAAATGAGATCAGGATGGCCCAATCTACAAACCCAAATCAGAAAATCGCAAGAAAAATCAGATCTAGAAAAGTCAAAATCTGATGAGGGGGGCTAGGGGGGCTAAAAACCAATTTTTCAGATCTAGGGCAACCTGGAAGGAACTAGCTTAGCCTTGGGTGTGTTCTGGAAAGCTCAAGCCCTGATCTATCAGCCTATCCTGTCAGATTTCAAAAAAATTCAATTCTGGAAAAGTCCAGTTTTCAGTGAGGGCGCTAGGGCTGTTTCAGGCAAAAACTCAGATCTAGGTCAAACTGCCAAGAATCTGGACAGCGTTGAAGGTGATTTGGACTGTGTGGGACCCGATCTATCCGTCTGTGAAGTCAGAAATCAGAAAAAGTCAAAACCCTAGCAGGTCGAATTTTCAGTGGGGGTTTATGCAGTTTTCTAACTAAAAATCAGATCTAGGTCAAACCAACAGGAATTTGACCAGCGTTGCAGTAGATTTAGTGAAGGGGAGGCCCAATCTATGAAACCTAGAAGTGGTTTGGCCAAAAAGATCGGACGATTCCCAGATTTCGTGTTTTTTAGGGTTTTTAGTATTTTAGGAGTTTTCAGAAAAATTAAAGTAAAACAACGTACAATGGGTTAAGATCTGAAGAGAAGAGACTTACTTGTTAAATCTTACTTGGAAATGCTTGTAGAAGTCTTTAACAGTGATAATCCTTGCTATCTCGATCAATTCTGGAAGATTCAAGTGATTTCTATGAAGGATGTAAGCCACAAACCACCAATGCGCCCCGATCCTGCATGAGCAAACGTCAACAATATCAGATTTGCTAATACACGATAAAGAAACCAAATGCTACAAGAAAGTAAAACGAAGTAATCATAGATCACAATGAAACTAATGAAAACCCCCTAATCCAAGATGAAGAAAACCGAGCGAGTTGAGGTCCCCCTACAAAAACGCCCTCCTGTAGGCAAAACAATGATAGCAGAAAAATATAGATCTCACAAGAATTTCCACAATGCTAGGAAGCAGAAGACTATCCAATCACTATTTGAGAACATCAAATGCAAAGCAGATCCAGAAAATATCCACAAAAAAATATTTTTATTATTTAGATCCAAGAGCCAAAGACCCCTTACAAATGAGAAGCTCTCTCCTTTAAATAGAAATGAGAGAACCTCAATCATAACCGAATCTTAACCACTTTCAAAACGAGTGGCTAAGATTAAAAGATGAAATGTTCTAATCAATGGTTGAGATGAGCTCAACATACAATACATGGATCAATATAACCATAAATTACCAAAGTGGACTAAATCACCCATAAAAAGGTAACCCACTCAACAAGAAATAAACAAAGCACATAGTGGGTCCAAGGAGTGTTTGACGAACTCCCTCTGGGTGTCCCCATGGCACGATAAAATATAATAATTTAATTCTTTGACTTTGTGCCTCCTTGAGGAAATCGTGAGCCTCCCAAAAGCTCCAGAAAATAATATAAAAATGCCCAAAAATAGGTGTGGGCCCAATCAAGTGTTGCAACTGCTGGAGAAGGTGTGGAGGACATCACTCTCATCATTGTGACTCATCCCATGTCATTTCCTTGCCTCAGTAACCCAAATCGATTTCTTCAATAGCCATTTAATCATTTTTAATCTGCCTCGAAAAACGTGACCCTGTCAAGACTCAAAACATCCTCCTATGGTGCCTGCGTTGTCAAACTGAGCCCACCAAGATCTCTGGGATGGGGGTACGATGGTACAAACAAGTGGTTGCACCCCCTATGCCCATACAACGCCCTAGGAGATCCAACTAAAACATATCCCTGCTCAGACATATCAACCTGTGAAGAAAAACTGCATCAGAAAGGCAGAATGAGCCTGATCATATATGCAAGTGCCCAGAACTAGAAATAAACTGTCTCATTAGACTCAGAGAGTCCAAGTCCATCTAAGGTGTATACTCATACCCCTCACAGGTCTCTATCTGATCATCAATCATATCCAATAAACAATATAACTATCTGTAACTGATCAGACACCAATAATAACTAAGACTGTCATCCATCTGCTACAAGTGTAAAAGGCTAAGACATGCTCTACAACTCATTCAAGTAACAATCATAACAAGTAGCATTCATTTCACTGACGGTATATCAACCAATACATATATAAGGCTTTATTTATTATTACTCAGACTTAGACTTTCAGGACTATACTCACTTCATAGCTATAGTCATTTTGCTAGTGAAGGGTGAAGGATGAAATTTACAAGGCTTAAGGCAAAGGATGACTTCCTACTCAACATCATGACACTTCGGGTATGGAAAGGGAAAACTCACTATAACCAATGTCGGACAAACAACAACACAAGGAATGGCAGTGCCTCACAAATGGGTGAGTTGTTTAGAGAGTGCTTATTCAACTTGGGCATCATGACTACATCAAGCTTGATCCAAGTTCACTAGGATCATTATTTTATTCCATGGCCTTTTTGGCCTATATGACCCTTTGGGACTTCACCGGTGCTTAAAAGCATAGCTAGTTGCAGCTTTCATTCGGGACATATTTATTTTTATAAGGTCAGCAATATTTGGGTACAACATATTTTTAAGCATTGCTTTTTTGGACCTTTTCTTATACTCTTCGAGTATTTTAGCATTTCATTGCTCTTGCCCTCTTTACATATGTTAAGAAACACAGTTTTATCATTTTCATTTTCCATGGACGCATATTCAACATTTCCAATACAGGTAGTACATGAGCTTTCAGTTTTAACCAACAACATCTCAAGTGACCAGGGGGAGTTTTGCACAGTGCCAAACATCGGGACAACCGACCAGAATGATTTAGGCATACAATCCAACTTACCAAAGACAAGTTTTGTCACCAACTCAGAGCCGAGACACAATATAAACAGGGAGGCTTATCCAACAAAAGTTCTAGCGGGGAAAAAGATCCTCCATGCCATAAGTCAATAAGTCAATCGGGTTGAAAACTAAACTGGAAGGTAATGGATGGGTGAAGATAGTGAATGATGAAGCCAACACTAGCAAGCCAAAACAATGGTCAGAATGACTACCTCTATTCTCCCTAAGGAGGATTAAAACCAACGAGTATAGATCAAGAACTTCCAAGTCTAAGTAGGGACATCAATACATAGTACAAAATACATTCAAGTCCATATAATTATGACCGCCAAATCATGATACTACATGTCACAAAAATCAGTATAAGAGCAATAATAACCATAACACAATATAAAAAGTTGAGTCATAATCATGCAATATAATCCATCTGAGACACCATCTGTCCAATGAGAAAGAACTGATATAAAACTGGGCATCAATGACTGCTCTATAATGACATAAATGGCTACATCGGTCCTCAAATCTGAGTGTCCTGAGACTCGGTCCTGACATGGGAGAGTACAATAGTCCACTAATATAAACATGATCCATCAAAAATGTTCATCTCAGCATCTCATATGTAAGAGATCTGGCTAAAAAATGTATTGTGTCTGAAAAATAGAATATGGTAGCCTGGCTACTATATATGTGATAACAAGAGGATGACCCGATCTACAAACCCACGAAGGTATTTTGTCGAAAAAATCAAATCACAGAAAAAGTCAAAAAAATGGTGGGAATGACTACCTCTATTCTCCCTAAGGAGGGTAAAACCAATGAGTATAGATCAAGAACTTCCAAGTCTGAGTAGGGACATCAATACATAATAACAATACATCCAAGTCCACATATTTATATGACCGCCAGATCATGACACTAAATGTTAATATATGTCACAAGAATGAGTATAAGAGCAACGATAACCATAACACAAGATATATAAGCTGAGTCATAAATAATCCATCTAAACCAACATCAGTCTAATGAAGAAACACTGATACAACTCTGGGCATCAATAACTGCTCTGCAAATGGCTAAAATGACTATGTCAGTGTCCAAATCTGAGTGTCCCGAGACTCACTCATGGCATGGGATAGTACTAGAGCCCATCAATCAAATCATGATCCATCATAAATGCTCATCTCAGCATCTCATATGCAAGGGATCTGGCTGAAAAACATACTGGAATCTGAAAAATAGAATATGGTAGCCCGGCTACTATATATGTGATAACAATCCCGAATGTCTTCCTACACAAAACGGGAAAAATCTATCCCAGATATGCATAGCCATAACAAACTGCAAAGTGAACAACACAAAGGCAACTCTAACTTCTGAAATAAGTTAGCCAAACAAGTTCAGAAAGTGTGAATGTACAAAAATCCACAAGGCCTCACCAACAGAATAAGAAGAGGAAGAAACAGCATTTTAACTTTTTTCTCATCTTGATACTGGTCTCTTTTAAATGTTCTGAAGTCTTCTGTCTATCATAATCAAACACATTACTTCCCAATTAATTTATTAATTTCTACTTAGTATCACAACAATTTAACATTGCTGCCCAAATAAACTCTCTATATTTCTTCATTTTATGTTTTCAAGGCCATGTGATTAATCAGTTTCCATATGCATCCTAGGATGGAGATGGAACTTCTCAAACAGCAAACACTACTTTAATAGACTTCCTGTTCTTCAGACTCACCACATTAATTCTCAAATTATAGACAATTGTATTTCTATTACAGGCAATTTATTGACTTTTACCTATTATCACAATAATTTAAGACTACTTCCTAAATAAACTGCCCTTATGGACACACCATCATAAATACTCTTCTAATGCCCTTCTTATTTCTCCATTTTATGTTTTCGAGTCCATGTGATTAATCTGTTTCTATCTGCATCCCTGAAAGGAGATAGGACTTCTCAAACAGGAAACACTACTTCATAGACTTCCTGTTCTTCAGACTCACCACTATAATTCTCAAATTATAGACAGTTGTATTTCAATTAAATATGAGGTTGATCTGAACTTCGTTTAGAAATTTATTTTTTCCAAATTTACAAGTTCTAAAGACAGACATCCACATGAATATGCAGTATAATTTCTAATGACATCTATATTCTTCTCTAGCTCGTATTTCAATTATAAAATAAGAAACATAATGGTTATAAATATTTTAAGAATAAGGTACACTAGAAAGTAGAAACAGCCATCTAAGTAACGCAATATATTGCAAGCAGGCATAGATCTAAGGAATTACTGCAATTATAATAGAGGTGAAAGGCAAAATTGTTGCAGATGATAGAGGAAAGTAAATATCAGAAAGGGAGAATTAGAGAGGGCTCACCAGCGGTTGCATGCGATTCTTTCCAATGGGATACCGGTATTGATTTGGCAAACGCATCTTAGATGCAGTGAACCAAAGAATAAAGCCTGATAGAAGATCCAGAAGAGAGTCTAAAGTTGAAGCAATTATGGCTAATGAGCTACTCTTGAACGATGCATATACTTTTGCAATGAAAAGGATTATGTTTGCCAAGTTGGATATTCGAATTGCAATCCTTTCACTTCTTGCAACCTTGTCGCACTCTTCCTGAAAGGATTTAAGCATATACATCTGCTCTCAAAATCTGTAAACACTATATTGGTGAAAGAAGGCTCAGTGTTGCATTAATTTGTTTGATGGAATGTGCCTAAATGACCAAACCTCAGACATGCCAGGCAAAAATCCACGCTCAGCAACAGTATCCATTTCTGTGAATCCATCAAGCATCTCATCTTGCTGCTTATAATATTTAGCCACTCCACTGTGACCAGGACCTGTATGTACACAAGGATAAACAACTAAGAAACAACTTTGGGCACATGTTACTGTAACAAATATAAAATAGAATATTAATTAAACAGTATCCATTTCTGTGAATCCATCAAGCATCTCATCTTGCTGCTTATAATATTTAGCCACTCCACTGTGACCAGGACCTGTATGTACACAAGGATAAACAACTAATAAACAACTTTGGGCACATGTTACTGTAACAAATATAAAATAGAATATTAATTAAACTATTAGGTTACTAGTGAAAGGGTGTAACCCTTCACTATGTTGGCTCAAGCCATATAAAAGGCGAGCTTATTGCACATTTTATCCATCATCCAATATATTATTATTATTCATATTTATTATTAAAATGATAGTCGGCTTCGACTAACAGACAACCGGATTCGGTTGCTCCATTTGGAATCAGCGCAGCATCCGCGCCCACCTCCATTCCTCCTCCCTCCGACAGCATCCGCGCCCACCTTCCAGCTGCTCCAACCCGCACCTACGCCCCTGCTGCGCCGTCGCTCTCCTCCTTCATTCAGCTGCACTCTGTCCCTCACGCCTCTTGCGCGTTCACCCCACACGCTCCACCCCCGCGTGCTCCAACCACCTGCTCCACGCTAGCCACTCCTTCCTCCCACTTCGATCTCCTGTCACGTCCCTGCTCCACGCCAGTCTTTGCGTGCCTGCTCGGCACCCTCCTCCACTCGTCCACCTGCCACCGCCCATCCGCTCTTCCAAATCCACGACCTGCAACATAAAAAAAAACACAAAACAATACAATATAATATATTATAATATAATATATTATTTCAAATATATTGTAATATAAT
>LPNX010005314.1:26805-41377 GCA_001517045.1 Pseudotsuga menziesii | reverse complement strand
AAGCCGATGTTGCTAACAATAAAGATGATCAATGCTACCACAAAAATATCACAATCACAAACACACGAAGGACAGATGTCATCACAAAGACGGCTATAAAGAACATCAGGGGAAGCAATTATAATATCTATCAGACACAAGATAAGACCGGTGTTCTTATGAGCATTATAAGCACAGGGAGCCCGTTTAAGGGAACTGACACAAAATGTGTTGGGGATAACAACACAAAAACTAAGGTCGCAATCTATATTGAGCATGTTCAATTGATGACAAACATAGTTAAAAGAAGCAATCAGACAAGTAAAAAAAGCGTAAACAAAGCTTCACCAAGTTCATACTTATTGCAAATACCAAGACATAATAATCAAAATGAGGCAATGACCGTAATCAAAATCGCACCTCTCAAGTCATCAGTGCGACATAGAGCCAGAATAAAAAAATGACATTAGGAAATACTCAAGCTTTGAGGACAAAGCTCCCTTAAAGGGAGTGGCAATGTAACAAACATAAAATAGAATATTAATTAAACTATTAGGTTACTAGTGAAAGGGTGTAACCCTTCACTATGTTGGGTCAAGCCATATAAAAGGGAAGCTTATTTCACATTTTATCCATCATCCAATATATTATTATTATTCATATTCATTATTAAAATGATAGTCGGATTCGACTAACGGACAACCGGATTCGGTTGCTCCACTTACAAAAATTACAACATACATTAGCATGTGTCCTGTAACCAAAAAAATAAGAAATTCTCTCCAGATGATTCTAACAAAGCCACTGGCCTATCTCATTCTCGTAAGATAAATATTAACAAGGCATTACAAACCCAACAACAAAAAAAGATAAACTCAATCTCCTTGAAACATGTGCATGACTCTAAGCATGTAATCTCCTTAATGATGTGACCCGTTACATTCTTTATGATAACACCAATACATGAATGAAGAGAAGAAATATGTTATAATCTAAGTAACCGGACACGTCCTTTTTGGGCTGCATGTCCCGTGGGGTCGTGTCGGACACGAACACGGCCCCAGTTCCTGAAGGACATGATTTTTTTCATGTACCGATTTTCAAACACGAAAAAAATCATGCCCGACACAAACTACAGTTGTGTCCCCTGAATGTCAATTTGTGTCCCGATTACAAGACACGTTTTATGGGGAAAAGAGCGTGGCTCCTTTAAAGTCCGCTTTTGCTCATTTTTTTTACATTTGCAAGCTAAGGAAGAGGTTGAACTTAGAAGTGTGTTTTTTTGCAAGTGCAAGGAGATTTGAAGCATTTGCAAGGGTTTCCAAGTGCATTTGAGGGAGGAATTTGTTGAGAGGGGTCAAGCTCACCATCAAGCAAGAAGAAGAATGTCTCAATCAGCTAAGGCAGCAGCTAAAGGGCAAAGGAAAGGGAGAAATGCCCCATCTAGAGCCTCTCCTTCTCTTCCTCCTCCAAGCATATCCTCTTCTACTCTTGCTAATGCTCCAACTGCTTCTAGTGGAGCACATGGTCAGTTTAGCGCTGTTTTAGCAAGACAACAAGGCCAAGAGAGTAAAAACCCTTTGTGGAAGTATGTGACAAGGAAAGAAGGGCCTGGAGCAAAGCTTAGTGGGGGAGGCAATGGGTGTTGGAGTTGCAATTTTTGCAAGAATGAGTTCAAGGGCACATATTACCGGGTTAAGGGGCATTTGTTGGCCCTTCCCTGTGGGATCTCTTCATGCAAAGCAGTGAGTAACACCTAAAGGAGTTAGATGGAAAAAGAGGATAATGTTGGCCAAGGGAAGGTGGCAGCGACAAGCAAAACACAACAGAATGAGGATCCTCTTTAATTCTTGAGGAAAGCCTCTAGCACTAGGCCTCCACCTAGCCGATATGGGAGTGAGGTTGATACTTATCCAACAAGAAAGACAAAGAGGCCAACTACAAGTGGTCCAATGGACAAGATTTTTCAACAAGAGGCATGAGAAGAGGTGGACCTTACCATTGCATTCTTTTTCTACCTCAACTGCATTTGACTGCAAATGAGACGCAAAGTAACACCTTACGTTTGCAATCTGAAAGGGGAAGTATTGAGAGAAATAGAGTCCCACAGATGCCAGTAGGGAGTATTCCTATACTACCTGAGGTAGATATTGCTAAGAATGATCCTTTTCATTCCTTGCCACACCGTAGCATAGAGCATCCTTATCCTCGAAGGAACGTTGATGTGCTTTTGGACACCATACAAGATATTCAGGTTGTATCCTCCACGGTAAACCAAAGGCAGTTCAACCATGGTAATAAGGTGGTTTTGAGGAATGCGGATTATTTTCATATTTCTAGAGAGTATGTTGACTTATGGGTTGGCCCGTTCACAGTAGAGCGCGTAGATGGAAAGTTCTATTATTTATCCTTTGCGAATGGACATCATTTTTGTATCCCTATTCATGAGACTGGTCTACGAGAATATATCCTTGATCTGACTTAGAGATATTTTCCTTTTTGTTTAGCTTAGAGTAGGAAACTGAATAAGCTCTTTCAAGCATTAGGATTGAGTCTTCAGTGTTGCATGGTCTTGAGTCTTCAAGTCTTTCTTTTTTGTCCGAGTCTTTTAGGCCCTTGAGTCTGGCCCCTCTTTAGATTGAGTCTTCCTGAAACTGTTTGACAGTTCCTAGATAGATTTTTTATTTTCAGCATTCACTTTCCGCATTACATTTCAGCATTTACTTCCAGTATTTCATTTTCTACATTTATTTTATGCCACATGTACTGCTTGGTAGTGTTGTTTCCATGATGCACAGGAATAGGTGTTAATGAAGATGAAGCGGTTTGATCGAGTGCATAGTTCGTTGATGGATGAGTGTTGTTGCATACCAGAGGTGTATGAGGTTCTCATGCGCTCTCTCCCTTGGAGCACCTGACCCAGTTGGAGCCAGATGTTGTCACATATATAGTAGCTGGGATACTTGTGTTCCTGAGCAGTACTGAGCAGTTCTTTGAGCCAATCCTTTACTATGAGATCAGCAGATGATGAGTCATCAGTTGATGATCTCTCACTTTCAGCAGATCTAGAGTGACCAGATTGACTAGTTCTATGCCATGACTGAGCCTCGTGACCCCAGATTCGATGACTAAGTTACCCATTCTCATGACCCAGAGCAAAGATCGATATAGTTGCTATGTGTGGCAGTAGCAGTTGTCCCAAGGATTTTCAGACTTGATTTCAGGTCCAGTGCAGGTATATGACCCAGGTGATATTATGGTTTGTGCTTATGGATTTTGATGTTGCTCTGTTACCTATTTTAGCAGTGAGACTCAGTTGATATTAATTATATGTTGGCAATATTTTATCTTGGTTTACTTGAAATCTAAAGTATAAATGATCCAGTGGTTTTGACTGGGAAATTCCTTTGTATACTCATTGACCTTGTTCTACTCCTAGTATGGATTTAGTCTTTTCCCTTCAGGGACATAGCTTGCTAGTTTTGGTATCACTTCCATTGACTCCATCCATTCATTGCCTTCCCATTTTCATTGACTATCCTTGACTGGTAATTTGACTAGTGACATCTAGGATTTCCCCCACCTTCACCTCTATGTTGGAATAGGTATCCATGTATTAAACTGTGTCTCGGTGTTGGTTTATGTGATTTTTGTCACAGGAAATGTCTACCTCTAGGTCTTGAACACAAATAGTCCTACCAAAGAAAGTGTCTTTAGACACTAAGGCATCGAAGCTTAAAGTTATTCTAAATGGATGCCCTGCCAGCAAAATAAAAGTGTCCTTAGACACTACTAGAAATGGAAAAATAAAACTAGCCAGTTGCCAAGAGATGAGCACTCATCCATTGTATGGTGTAAGGCTCATGTATCCCCACAGGGTATTAGGGAGGCAAGCCCAAGAAGGCTAAGCCTTAGTCATTTTTTGGAATCCCAAAAGGCTTTCCATGGCACCTGCTTTTGGAGGCTGGCAAGTTAAGAATGAAAAATAAAGTTGATGGCTAGAGGATGAGCACTCATTCCTTGTATAATGTACGGCTCATTTCCCCCACAGGGAAACAGGGAGAGAATGGCCCAAGAAGGTCATGTCCTTGTCATTATCTAAAGCCCAGAAGGCTTACCAGGGCACCTGCCTTTAGAGGTCAACTAGAGAAATAAATGTTGAACAAATAAAGTATTAAAAAGGTTGCTTGTCTAGAGTCTAGTGGAGCCTTCTCATCATTCCACCCATTTGTGAGATACCGCCATGCCCTATTGTTCACCTAGTCCAACTTATGTGTTGTGTGGATCCCCTTGTCCTTTAGCCCAGATGCTTTCAGTGTTTAGTTATCAAGTCGTCCCTTGGCCTTACCTATTGTTTATGATCTCACCCTTGACTAGCAAAAGGGCTAAATCTATAAATGAGTATACACTGGAGGTTTTTGGTTTTGAAGCAACTAATCATTTTGATTTGGATTACTATATATGTATTGTGCTTATACTTGCCAACAAAATCTAATCATACTTGAGTGTCACTGCTAGCATAGACAAATGAGCATGCATGTCCATTAGTACTTTGCAGCATCAAAGTTTAGCACTTGGGTCATCATTTTATCAGTGTTGACTTGGTCAACCCAGTGTTGACCAGGCCATGAGCAGGATTCAGGATGAGTTATAGACCGATGGTTATGGATGATGATTATTTATGGTCTACAAGTGTCCATTAGACATATTCATGTTTCAGATGGTGATTTGTTGTGATGGCTTGTACTATTTCTATGATTATTAGCATTTACAGGCTTTATTATTGTTGTTGTTCTGACATGGGATAGGGCCTCTGATGTACATTTGTAATAGACTTATGGTGTATGAGTACTCATTCTTAGTTGATTTGGACATTCTGAGTCCATTGGTGCAATTGGTTTTCCATTTCAGGCAGGCACAAGGATAGATATGGGTCTTTTGGGCTTTTATAACAGATCTGCCTTGGGGAAAATGACAATAAAATGCTTTGCAATTACTGAGGAGATCTCTTGGAACGTTGGAGTGGATTTGTGAGGTGCATCCAGACGTTTGTACCATATACCTGGGGTGCCAGGCACATTTGTGAAGTTACTTTTTGTGTAGACTCCTCCCCAGTGAGATATTGGTTGTTTTATGTTCCCAATGCAACATTTTAATAATTAAAAATGGCTAATGAGGAAATCAATTTGGGTAATTGAGGCAAAGGATTGGCATGGAACTGGTCTGAGGCATAGTGTTTGGGGCATATTCATCATCCCACATCAATTGCACTTCATTCAAGGTCCACACATCCTTGGTTTATGCATTTTGAGGGCATTTTGATGTATTTTAAGGGAGATCCCCTAGTGATTTTCATCACTCCTTTATATTATTTGCCACCACACATTGTTATTGTGCCATGGGGCCATGCTAGTGAAGGAAAACATAACCTCCTAGCCCCACCATGTGCTACTTTGTGGTCATTACTCATATTTTATGTGGTGCGCCCCTCATCGGGCATTTCTAGTGATGCGCCCCCCACCATGTGCTACTTTGTGGTCATTACTCATATTTTATGTGGTGCACCCCTCATCGGGCATTTCTAGTGATGCG
The DNA here is from genome assembly GCA_001517045.1 of Pseudotsuga menziesii. NCBI lineage: Eukaryota > Viridiplantae > Streptophyta > Pinopsida > Pinales > Pinaceae > Pseudotsuga > Pseudotsuga menziesii. Next base: position 35,806 of record LPNX010005314.1, on the reverse strand, counting down.
CCCCCTTATATTTTTGAGTTGATCCGTGCGAGATGTATCCGGCTAATCTTAGTCGTAGATTAGGAGGGTTTTATCTTATGATCTTGACCCTTGATCTTTTTGGATCTAGGTATTATGTACTTGAGAGATCTATATATTGAGATGCTCTCTCGTTTGCAAAGGGACTTTTGGCTCTCAAACTCTTGGATTAATAAAATATTTTGCAGAAATTCTTGGAAGCTTTGTCGAATGTCTTGTATGGGGATTGTAAAGTCTTGTTCTCTCTAGCATTCTTGCGAATCTATGCATTTCTAATATTTTTACAAGTTGCCATCCATCTGGTGAAGGAAGCATTTAGGTAGGAGCGCTATTGTGACTGAGCTCCATATCGTCCTCCCAAATTGCCATTGGTTCAGGGAGTATCTTTATTGTGTCTTACGACCATCTTGATGTTCTTTGATTCATCTTTCTTCGTCATTTCATCCATTCTTCGGTAAATCGATTCTCATAGCAGATCTCTTTTGCAGAAGGAGGGAGCGCTTGGCACCTAAGAGGAGGTAGCGATTTCACTTGGAGAGGCATAGAAAACGCTTGTAATTGATCGGAAAGACAATATCATCATCATACAAGGTTAGTAGCAAGTATTTTCGGGTACGTATGTATATATTTTATTTTTTCGGGCTTTGATCTGATTGTCACAACCAAACCCTCTTTCTTAAAACCCTAGTTTTGTAGATCTAATAGATCTGGTGAGTTTTTGATGACGGCCATCAAAACCCACTTGGAGATTAATGAATAAACCCTAGATCTCAAGTTTTACATAAATCAGACTCCATTTGCCCTGGGATATAGCACTAGTCACTCTAGGTGGGGGCGCCCTCTTTGGGTGGGTGCTCTTTTCTTCAGATCTGTCAGATGGGTATGCTTGGACCCACCTCAAATTCATAGATCTAATATTCAAGCACCCCGATCTAGTCATCTCATGCCCTCATCTTCTCTTTTGGGTCCACTTATGCAAAAACCCTAGGTGGGTTCCTTTAGGGTTTCCTTTTATTTGGCTAGATCTCCCTAGATCTACTTCCTTAACTCATTTGTGGTACAATCTCATTCAAGTTGGGTTATTTCTTATCTTTGCTAAGCCTCCCCAACTTGGCCCTAATCTCCATACCACTCTGATTCAATAGCTCTAGTCTTATCCACTCATTATCTCTCCTCTTTTACACATTGTCAAACCCTAGGAGCGTCTTGAGTAGGTGCACTAACCCCTTAGGCAAGTAGGGTCTCCCCCTTGGTCATTCTCCGAATTGATCTAAAGCAACAAGAGCCCGTCTAGTGTGACAACTATCGTTTACCTGCAGTGGAAAAGGCCCTTGCGGTGTCACTAGTTAGCTACCTCACCTCTACCATCCTGGATGGGATACCTTTAGTGGGTAGCTACACTTTGTGTGATAGCAGTACCATCATATCAGGATAAGAGAGAAGGGTGTACGGGTACCTCAAGAGTAGATCCAGGCCATATCGAAATGGCTCACAAAGATTTCAACTGATTGGAAGTCCCACCTCCTGGTGGAATATTCCAATAATAGGTTTGCTTGTGAGTTGATGGATGGCCACATTCAAGATGACAAGTACAGAGTATTGGATAACATTATCTACTATAGAGATCGCATATATTTAGTCCGTGAGTCCAAACTTAGGGAGAAGATCATATGCGCTATGCATGAGACACCTTTGGCAGGACAACCAAGATACATCATAGATTCATAACTTACCAACAAATCAGAGAGAGGTTCTCTTGGAAGGGCCTCAAGGATGACGCATCAGAGCATACTCATGTTGCAAGATTATTGCACCATTTTCTCATTCCAAAACAAAAGTGGGAGACTGTGTCAATGGATTTTATCACATGTCTATCAAAGGTGCATGACAGGGATTGCATTTATAAAGTTGTTGATTGGGTGACCAAGTTCGCGCATTTCGCCACGATTTCATCGAGGTATGAGGCAGCACAGGTGGCAAAGTTTTTTTCGAGGAGATGCTTACACTCCATGGGTTACCTGCGTACATTGTGAGTGATAGGGACAATAGATCGTTCGATGCATTTTGGCAGGAGCCGGACTAATTAGCAGGCATAGATTTGACTCCTAGTACCCTGTCTCCACTAGATGGATGCATACAAAAGCAGGAACAAAAAACTTGGCTTATTTGGATTCCCATGGTTATCAGTGTAGCACACCAGGAGTCAGTAGGTATTGGGAATGGACGACTTCTAACTTGGTTGTGGGATCCGAGAAGTAATCTGATTTGTAGATCGCTTTAAAGTTTGATAGGTTGGCAAAGTTGTGACAGTGATTGGTCGGTTTCATTTTTGAATTATCATAAGAAGAAATGTCGAGACTTATACTATAGGGCAAGACATATTTTCTTTTCTGATACCTGTTGTTATCACATATATAGCAGCCAGGCTACCATATTCTATTTTTCAGATTCAGTACATTTTTTCAGCCAGATCTCCTACATATGAGATGCTGAGATGAGCAGTTTTGATGGATCTTTATTTTGTTAGTGGACTATTATACTCTCCCATGTTAGGACCGAGTCTCAGGACACTCAGAATCGAGGACTGGTGTAGCCATTTAGTCATTTGCAGAGCAGTTAGTGATGCCCAGATTGGTATTAGTGTTTTTTTATTGGATAGATGATGGTTCAGATGGATTATTTGCATGGTTGTAACTCAGCATTTATTATATTGTGTTATGGTTATCATTGCTCTTATGCTCGTCTTTGTGACAAATACTAGCATTTAGTGTCATGATCTGGTGGTCATAAATATATGGACTTGGATGTATTTGTATTATGTATTGATGTCCCTACTTAGACTTGGAAGTACCTGATCTATACTCATTGGTTTACCCTCCCTAGGGAGAATAGAGGTAGTCATTCCCACCATTCTTTGGCTTGCTAGTGTTGGCTTCATCTTTCACTGTCTCCACCCATCCATTACCTTCCAGTTTTGTTTTTAACCCGACTTACTACTTGACTTGTGGCATGGAGGACCCTTCCCCGCTAGAACCTTTATTGGACAAACCTCCCTGTTTATATTGTATCTCGACTCTGAGTTGGTGACAGAACTTGCCTTTGGTGAGTTGGATTGTATGCCTAAATCATTCTGATCAGTTGTCCCGATGTTTGGCACTGTGCAGAACTTCCCCTAGTCACTTGAGATGTTGTTGGCTAAAACTGAAAGCTCATGTACTACTTGTATTGGAAATGTTTATATATGCACCCATGGAAAATGTAAATTCTAAAATGTGTTTCTTAACATATGTGAGCAAAGGGCAAGAGCAATGAAATGCTAAAATACCCCTTGAAGGGTATAAGAAAAGGTCCCAAAAGCAATGGTTAAATATATGCTATATCCAAATATTGCTGACCTTATAAATTTGAATATGTTTCGGATGAAAGCTGCGATTAGCTGTGCTTTTAAGCACTGGTGAAGTCCCAAAGGGTCATATAGGCCAAAAAGGCCATGGAAATAAAATTGATGGTCCTAATGAACCTGGATCAAACTTGATGTAGACATGATGCCTAAGTTGAATAAGCACTCTCTGAACAACTCAACCATTTGTGAGGCACTGCCATTCCCTGTGTAGTTGTTTGTCCGGCATGTGGTTATAGTGAGTATTCCCTTTCCATATCCAAAGTGTCATGATGTTAAGTTGATAATCATCATTTGCCTTAGCCTTGTAAATTTCAGCCTTCACCCTTCACTAGCAAATTGACTACAACTATGAAGTGAGTATAGTCCTGAAAGTCTGGTCTAAGTAATAATAAATAAAACCCTGTACATGTATTTGGTTGATGTACCGCCAGTGAGATGACTGCTACTTGTTGTGATTGTTGCTTAAATGATTTGTAGAGCATGTCATAGCCTTATAACACTTGCAGCATATGGATGATAGTCTAAGTTATATTATTGGTATCTGGTCATTTACAGATGATTATATTATCTATTGGATATGGTTGATGATTAGGTAGAGACCTAGAAAGGGTATGAGTATACACCCTAGATGGATTTGGACTCTCCGAGTCTAATGAGATAATTTGTTTTCAATTACGGGCACTTGCAAAGATGGTCAGGCTCATTTCACTCTTTTGATGCAGTGTTGCTTCACAGGATGATGTGTCTGAGCAGGAAGATGTTTTTATTGGATCTCCTAGGGCATTGTATGGGGCATAGGGGGTGCAGCCACTTGATTGTACCATAGTACCCCCGTCCCAAAGAGCCTGGAGGGCTCAGTTGTACAACGCAGGCACCCTAGGAGGTTGTTTTGGCAAGTTCACATTTCCCGAGGCAGATTAAAAAATGATTAAATGGCTATTGAAGAAATCGATTTGGGCTACTGAGGCAAGGAAATGACATGGGATGAGTCATGATGATGAGAGTGATGTCCTCTGCACCTCCTCCAACAATTGCAGCACCTGATTGGGCCCACACCTATTTTTTGGGCATTTGTATATTATTTTCAGGAGCTTTTGGGAGGCTCATGATTTCCTTAAGGGGGCACAAAGTCAAAAAATTGAAATATTATATTATTTTATTGTGCCATGGAGAACCCAGAGGGAGTTAGTTAACACTCCATGGACCCACCATGTGCTTCATTTATTTCTTGTTGAATGGGGTACCCTCTTTATGGGTGATCTAGTCCACTTTGGTACTTAGTGGTTATATGGATCCATGTATTGTATGTTGAGCTCATCTCAACCATTGATTAAAACATTTATATCTTTTAATCTTAGCCACTAGTTTTGAAAGTGGTTAGGATTTTGGTTCTCTCATTTCTATTTAAAGGAGAGAGCTTCTCATTTGTAAGGGGTCTTTGGCTCTTGGATTTGTATAATAGAAAAACTTTTCTTGTGGATATTTTTTTGGATCTCCTTTGCATCTAGTGTTCTTAGATGGTGATTGGAAAGTCTTTTGTTTCCTCGCATTAGGGACACTGTTATGAGATCTATATTTTTTGGGGATCATTGTCTTGTCTACAGGAGAACGACTTTAGCTTGGGCGTTTTTGCAGGGGGACCTCAACTCGCTTGGATTGTCTTCGTTTTTATCATGGGGTTTTCATTAGTGTCATTGCGATCTATGATTTTCTCTTGCTATTTTTCTATAGCATTTTTTTTTTCTCATGTGGCAACAAATCTGATATGGTTGACGTTTGTTGTGCAGGAGAGAGGGCGCATTGACTTCCTCGGGCAAACACTGGACATAGAACTCGCTTCAATCATATCAAATTGATCGGAATGGCAAGGATCATCATCATCAAGGCATCTACAAGGTTTTCCAGGTAAGATCTACAGGTTGATTCTTTTCTTCCATGATCTCAATCCATTGTACCTACTTTTCTCCAATTTATTGAAAACTTCAAAATATTAAAAAATCCAAAAAACACTTAATCAGAGAATCGTTCGATCTTTCGACAAACCACTGCTGGGTTTTGTAGATCGAGCATCCCTCTCACCATTTCATCTTCAACGTTGTCCAAAAGGTTGTTGGTTGGCCCTAGATCTGAAAAACTGACTATTAAAACCCCAGTGCCCCCACTGAAAATTTGACCTTTTTCAAATCTGACTTTTTCCGGAAAATAATCACTTGGGTTCATAGACCGGGTCTCCCTCATTCAAGAAACCCCCAACACTTAGCTAGTTGCTGCCAGAAGACCCTAGATCTGAAAAATTGAATTTCAGCACCCTAGCACTCCTCACCAGATTTTGACTTTTTCTAGATCTAATTTTCCCAGAAATTTTCCAACTTGGGTTTGTAGATCAGGTCATCCACATCCCATTTCTCCTCCAACGCTGAGCTGATGCCTCACACACTGTCCTAGATCTGAGGATCTGTCCCTTCAAACCCTAGCGCTGGCCCTTCTTCTGCTAGTTTTCCCTGTAAACTGAATCTTCCGACCCAAACCTTTTCTGGGTCCATAGATCAGGGCATATCCCAAGTGGGTTCACTCTACACTGTGCAAATACTGACTCCATTGCCCAAGGTCCAACAAGCAATGATCTCCAAGCCTAGCGCTAGCCCTCTTTTTACCTCTTTTCCATGAAAGTTAACTTTTCTTTGATGACTCAGGTACTTTGACATTGTCACATCTTTCATTGAGTCTATCCCTTTGGTACTAGATAGTCCTAGCTCTGTCCTTACTCACCCTGCATTGGTTACGTTTCCCAAGGCAACGGTTATCTTCATCAATTGCTAGTACCTCAACCCCAGATCTTGTATCCACCCCATAAGTTACCTTGGTTCCACTTTGGATCGAACTTAACACTTCCAAAACCCTAATCCAAAGCCTTGGCACACCTGGTAAAATCTCCCATACATCTAGGGTCTTCAATTACCTTGCACCTTACGTACCTCAAGCCTACTTGATCTGATCTGGTGTATAGGTCTGATCTCTCCTGCGGGAGTAGATCTGGGTCTCCCCCTTTGTTGTCTCGGACTTAGATAACATAAAGCGAAGACTAGCTTGATTGGCGTGACAACCATCCATTTGGGAGTCTAGGCAGTCTTGGTTCCACCTCCTTAGTTGCCTACCCCTCTACCATCCATCCTAGATCCACCTCACATAGGCATCTACAAGGTTGGTGATAACACCTGAGATCGATAACACCTGAGATCGAGTCCAGCAGTGGATTTGCAGACCTTGACTTCACTGATATGCCTTGGAAGGATATGATTCATGGTAGTGGGTTTAGCCCTTACAAGTATGTTAGTTTGGAGTTCCAAGAGAGGAGAATGCAGTTTGGGCTTGATGGGCAGACATTTATGATCAAAGTGGCACAACATCAACATGGTGGTTCCTTTTTAGACTAGTTTAGAACCTGTTGTCCGTCGAATGCACACCGCCAGCAGAAATCTTTTGGACTGTTGTTTCCCTAAGCGGGAAAGGTGTGTCCTTGGGGGCAAGCAAATAGCCAGGTGCTATCACCTGATCTTAGCTCCTCTGTTTAGGCTAACTCCTAACGAAGCCAAGGGGAGTAGTCCCTAAAAAGGTTGTCTAAAGCTCTCTAAAATGTTTTTTAATGATTCTTAGATGAATGGTGAGAATTAGTGTTGTTTAGGAGTTTTGATATACATAAAAAAGACCAATTACGCAATCCACGTTGCTATTTGCAAAACATGATAAGAATAATTAAAGCATCCACACATGAAATAACTTAAACAAATGGTCCAAACCAGATGATGCAAGAATAAACAGACCAATGCCTAAAACAGAGTCAGGATGCTGAAAAATGTAAGCCTCTGATGTTTGTGAGATCGTTTTGCAAATGTACTTGGTCAAATTTTAGTGTACGTTTTATGAATGATCTTGTCAATTAAGCGAGGAGAATTACCGAAAATATTCTAAGTGGCCTCGTTCAAAGACATGTTGGACCCTCCGGTTTGCAGCGAGGCGTTTGATAACTTTCCAACCACTGCGAAACCAAGAAAGCTACCCAGCGTCCACAGTAAAGATTTCCCTGCTTAGAATATTGCGCTCAATGCGAGGTGGTAAATTTTATTAAGTGTGAAATTGGAATTAAATCCGTGAATTAAATAGCTACAGTGCTTTTGGGTATCTAGAACGGGTAGAGCATGTTGCCCACATATTTCGACTAGGTGGCAACTTCATGTACATGAAGATGTACATAATTGTACATTTTGTACCTTGGAAAAATCTGAGGATTTTTTCACTTCTGCAGGGCAATTGCCCCTTTGTAAAACGAAATGTCCGCTCCCCTGCGTGGGAAAATTAATGTAATTCTATGTGCTAGTGTGGGTCATATGATATGGACGCCACACCATGGAACTGGTTGTTAGGGAAGTCCCCTCATCGAGTGTTTTTTCCCTTTCCAATTAATCTTGTTCTTTAACGATTTTAATTGGTTAGGTTTTCACTCAAAATCCTCCAAAGTGGTGACGGGCATTCTAATAATCAAGTCCATGGGGTGGCTAAGGGTTCAAAATGTTATTCGTGACCATGCTAGGCATCTCTAGAGTCTTGCGGAGTTTCGTTATGTTGTTGTATTTTTATTTTTCTAGTTAATTAATTTCACCCCTTGGTGGTTAATTAACTAAGTTTTGATGTAATAATGTAATTGCTCAAGCACTGGCACTTTGTAATAGGGGCTATGAATGCAAGGTAAATTGCTATGAAACCCCCTAAGCCACTGCTTCGAGTCCCATGTCATTCGGACAAGGGGTTGAAGAATTAGACCAATTTTGGTCAGGAGGGGTCTATCTCCCCTAGGGAATTATTTAATTCCTTTCTATGTTAAAATTCACATTATTTGATTTTGAAGTAAAAAATCAAGTAATGCCATGGTAATTTTGTTTGGGGGTTGCTAAGCCTAAGAAAATTTATTTCAAATTTTTCCACCCCCCCATGGCCAAGATATGATTTTTCCAAGCTTATTTTTAATTTTTCCCAAAGTCAAAATTGGAAAAATTTAAAAATTAAATTGAAAAATTAAATCTAAGGTGGATTAATATATTTAGCCTAAGTCTAAAGGTTAAATATTTATTTTTTTTGGAGCAAAGGGCCAAAGTCTAAGCCCAAAGGAGGGGGCGCCACTCTAGTTTGGCCTAGATCTAAGATTATATCCCTATTTTAGGGGGCCGCTAGATTAGAGGAGCCAAGTCCAAGGGTAAAACCCTTCTAAAGTGGAGCGCTCAAGTGTGGTAAAGCATTTGGGGGGGGGGCCTAGCCATTTCATGGCTCATTTTGAGTGGAAAACATCTCTATAGGTGGCGACTCACCCTAAAAACTCCTCTAAAGGTGGCGCATGCCTTAACAAACCCCCATTTGGTGGAGCGCTAGTGTGAAAGGGCCCCCATAAGGTGGCGCCTAGCCTTTGGGCCCACATTTAAACCCTAAAAGCAATCTAAGGGGAGCGCTTGGTCAAAAACCCTAGATCTAAGGGTGTAGAATGGTTGAGGCATGGATCAAGCACTCAAGCCATGGATTAAGAAGGCGCCT
>LPNX010005314.1:0-26431 GCA_001517045.1 Pseudotsuga menziesii | reverse complement strand
TACAGGTTTTCCAAGCCAAGGACATCTCTCCAAGGGTTTCATCTTCAAATCTGCATTTTCGTCCATCTATCTTTCTCTCTCCTAAAACTGAGTTTTATTCACCGTATAGTGAATAAAACCCTTGTTTTAGGGCTTTCTTCCATTATAGATTAGTATTGAGTTATAAATCTGCTGTTAATACATCATTTAGAGGCCCAAAAGTTCATTTTCTGAATACTAAAACTTCATTTTTCCAAAATTTCAAGTTCAGATTTTTCAATAATTTTTCTGGGTTTTACACTAATCTGTGTTAACTTTCTGTTTTAGTGTTTCTGCAGTAAATTCCAGCAAGTAAAGTTGCTGGTTTGTTGCAGGTTTATGCACAGAAGAGGGGGTTATGCTACCCAAAATTGCCTGGAAAAGCCCTAAAAAAGTTTTGGTCCAAAAGAGGCCAAAAAACCACATTTCTTCTCTTTCCTCTACAAGATTGTAAACCCCAAAAGAGAAGTTCTCTTTGGGGTATTCTCTAAAGCTTTGACAACTGTTGTAAATCTGTATATGAGTAGTGTAGAGATAGCCTAGAACACTAGTTGCTTAGATTTATTTTTATGCAAGTTTTATTTCTGTTTACCCACCTTCCCTTAAGGGATTGAAGTGAGGTTAGGTTAATCATTTTTATTTCTGTTTACCCACCATCTCTATTACAGAGATTGTTGTGTGGTTAGGTATTGTTTTAGCTAATTGCATTTTCCTTTTAAGTTTCTGTTCAAAGTAGTTAAATCTAAATTTTATTTCTATCAAAAGAGTAACCATACAACCCACTGAACCGGTGTATCCTCTGTCCCACTTGTCATCTCCCTTTAGGGACTTCAAGTTGGGTATGAAAAGCAGGAGAAGTGGGGGCTTAGTTTAATTAAAACAACTTCCTTTTTCTGCTACAAACCTTCACATTTTGCTTTTCAGTCCAAGATCAAGTACCAGCATCTCCCATAAGGGATACCGCTTGGTTGATCTTGTTGATAGTATAAAATTAACCTTGCATGCTAATCACCAAGACTTAAAATTTACCCCTAAAATTAACCAACAACGAATTTAGCCCCTGTTCCTCTACTCGGTTATCACCCTTCGGGGTACTCACGAGATACGACAGGGAGTAGAGGAGTTTAGTTTAATAGGCATCCATCTTGCTATTTTTCCGGTTGATTAAAAAAACAGTGACCTCGGAAGCTACTTGGGGTAGAAGACCGTGGGGGGTCTCTAGGCGTTCTACGTCCTCCTTGTTGAGCACCGGGGCATTGGGATTTGACCTGGGAGCTACGGGTGGGCTTTGCTCCCACTTTGTTGAGCGGACCAGCATTCCCTCTTTGACTTGAGAAATACTAGATTGGGGTAGTCACACCACCGGATCTAAAACTTAATCAAAGACTTCAACTTTAATAAAATTTATTAAAACGAACCAAGAGACATTGCAAAACCGGTTCTATAACATTTTCATTTCAGCAGCATTTCACTCCAATATTGCACTTGTTTCCTTTCAGTTGTTGTTGCACCTGCAAAGCAAACCTAATAATTTTCTAACTTGTGGATATTAATCAACTGGTTTACATTTTTCTGCTATTTATCTGAGCATTGTCATCATCAAGTTTATTCATAACATTACTGCTCCACTGTCTAATACTGTTCATATTACTCAACTGTGATTATATTATTTTTCATTTATCTTGATAATATTGTTCATAAATCTTTCCTAACTGTGTATATTGTTCATAGTTTGATCTCATCTCATTTTTAGGTAACTTAACCTGTGGGATAATTAACTTAGACTGCATCCATTGAAAGTTGCATTCTCTGACTCCATTACTTAGGCACTAGTTATATTAAAAGGATTGACTGTCATTAAAATATTGCATCTTGCATTGGTTTGACCGTTATCTCTCAAAACCTTGGCCTCACACCTTAATAAGATCCCTTTAATTTGTAGTTAATTAATAAATCAGGAACTTAGTCTTCCGTAGGGACTTCCCCCCTTGGCTCTGTTGGGATCTTGCCTAAACGGAGGAGTTGTGGACTATGGTGACAGTGGTCCCCAGCTCTCGCTTGCCCCCAAGGACACACATAGCAGGTTGTGAATTTCCTGTGCCTTAAAATGTGAATTAGGCGGCAACAGAGCATACACACTGTAAAATGGTAAATTCAAATTTCAGGGGATGTGTGAGTTGAGGATTTTATTAACAATCACAACTCTCCGGCAGAGAGCACTCTTGATCCGCCTTATGGCGAGATTCAAGAGATTTATATGAAAGTTAAAACAATACAGAGAAGCTGAAACAAGAAAGAAAAGACTCTCCGATAGAGAGAGCTCTTGACTTGCTTTTCAACGATGTTCAAGAGTCTTTGGGTTCATTTTATTAAACAAGTTAGGAAACGAGAGAAATAAAATACTACTAATGCAAGAAATATGTTGGCCAAACTTATGCATCACTTTTCTGATCAACCTCCACTAATCGACAAAGCCTTTAGGTGGAGGTGAGAGCATAATTCGTGGCGACAAAGAATGCTTTTATCTCTATGTTACTTTGTAAAAAGTAAAACACTGAATTAAACAGAAAATGTGAAATAAGTATACACCCTGCACTAAAAAGTGAGTGTGTAAAGTGGTGGGGTTAGAAAAAGCAATCTCACGAAAAATGACACAAGACACAAATCCCCCCACGGGGGATGGGATGTGGGTGTTGGTTACCCCACTGTTGTCATTTAAATTCTTTTACAATTTTTATGACGAAGATGGAGTGCTTCTTAGTCCAATAAACTTGGATCTAAGAGCTTACAACGATGGATTAAGAAACTATATTAAAGTGGGTGTCCACCGGCTTGTTTTGAGGCCTCCTTGATGGTCTTGGTCACTCCAAAACCGCACTTTTGGCAGCCCTTCTAAAAACCAGCGAACAAGAAATGTTAGAAAACGATGGGAAAGACAATAAAAAATTGAAAAAAATTATACTTAGAAAAATTTTCAGAATTTTGAAGTAAAAGCACGATTTTTCCAAGCTTAGATCTAATTAAATGATGTGATTCTTTGAAAACTAATCAGATCTGAATACTTAAAGAAATATAGATTCCAAAAATAAGCATGCAAGAATAAATCTATCTCTTAAGCATCATTAACAAGTAACCAGAAGAAGGAGAAATTTTGAATTTGAAAGAGGAAGAAGAGAAAGCTTTGCTCAAGCTTGAATCCTTCTGAGATTTGAAGGCATGGCATTCATGGGCACAAGAACATGTAGACTCCTCAAGGTCTGAAGAAGAGGGCGATGCAACTGAGCTCTTCCCCTTACTCCAACGTCGTAACCTACAAAAAACCTGTTCACACTTGCACAAAAGGATCAAATCTAGTATATTCAACAAATGGAAACCAAAAGGAGCATGAATATAGCTTAATAAAAATGCTACTCTCGAATCTCAATAAGCCAAAATATCAGTAAATAAATTGAAGCGTCAAATATTTACCCCATGTGTTTAATAAAACCCTCCAAGCTAGATCGATTACCAATTTACTCCAAGCATAAACAAACTAGAACAATATTACCTCAATGAGCATACACCATTCACCATGAACACCAACACCAATGGACCTCCAAAGTCTCAATATTATTCAGATAAACAACAATAGTACATGAGCAGAGGTTCCTTGCTTCTCTCTCTGACCATGAGCAATAATGAGCAAAGACTCCTGCTTAAATAGCCCAATTGCCAAAGAGGGGGCCAATACATAAAGAGGAGTTCAAGTCAAGTTCATAGAGTGAATTGAGGGATTGAGATTTGATTGACATCACGAAGAAGGTGCCACATCTCCATGAGAGATGCGTCCTTCACCAAACCCGCCACATATTGCAAGAATGATGTGACACATATACAAGATGCGCCACACATGAAGAGAGGGCGCATCCTTTTCCTTGATATACTCGCCATCACTTCAGTTCATCTTCAATCAAAACGTTTTGGCTCTCTTTGAGCTTGCCTTCACACTTAATTATTTCCAACACGTTCCATTTTGATGACTTGGCCCAATTGCATGCATGAGAAGGTGGACGTTTTCTTCACGTGGTATATATTTGCCTCCATTCAAAGAACTCTTATGCATTAAATCATATGATATATCATCAAGCTTAATTTACCCAAGGTTTTAATAAACCAAACATTAAATAAATGATGAATGGGTGGACCCCTCACTCCCTCACGCGAGTTTCATGTGAATGGAGGTTTTAAATAGCCCAATTGCCAAAGAGGGGGCCAATACATAAAGAGGAGTTCAAGTCAAGTTCATAGAGTGAATTGAGGGATTGAGATTTGATTGACATCACGAAGAAGGTGCCACAATATCCATGAGAGATGCGTCCTTCACCAAACCCGCCACATATTGCAAGAATGATGTGACACACATACAAGATGCGCCACACATGAAGAGAGGGCGCATCCTTTTCCTTGATATACTCGCCATCACTTCAGTTCATCTTCAATCAAAACGTTTTGGCTCTCTTTGAGCTTGCCTTCACACTTAATTATTTCCAACATGTTCCATTTTGATGACTTGGCCCAATTGCATGCATGAGAAGGTGGGCGTTTTCTTCACGTGGTATATATTTGCCTCCATTCAAAGAACTCTTATGCATTAAATCATATGATATATCATCAAACTTAATTTACCCAAGGTTTTAATAAACCAAACATTAAATAAATGATGAATGGGTGGACCCCTCACTCCCTCACGCGAGTTTCATCTAAAAATAATAATTTGGTCACCTAATGTTTTAAACCAAAGTTTGACTCAAACTTTAAGTTAAGGAGGAACGCATTCTTTAGGGGGACCCATGCCATGTCACCCCACACAATTATATTTTATTTATTTGACTTTTTGAATACTTTGACTTTGTGCATTTTGTCCAAATTTAGCATTTAAATTCTATTCTGAAGCTCTGTTAGCCAAATGATGCCTTTCAGGATGCTTTAGCTGGCTGAAACATAGTGAAAGTGGCCCTCGGGGTAAAGATGTCACTCCGCGCTTGAAAATGAGACCAACCATGCCAAAAACAGACTTCGGATCACACATTTTTTACATTTTGAATTTTTCCATTTAAACCATAAAAAATGGCTTAAAACATTTAAAAAAAAAAAAAATTTCTCGGAATCAAACGAAACTCTAGAGGGGCCTAGTACATGTTCATACGACTCAATTCGAATGCCTAGTATGTTGAAAAACACTGACACGAAGGCTCTAATAATCTCCTAAGGCCGAAACACCAAGATGACTACCCCAACTTTGGAGGTGTGAGTGAAAAACTCGGAAATTATTAGTCGTTTGTTCAACAACCAATAATAACCAAGGGAAAAAACACTCTGGGCTAGTCGGCTTGATGCTCAAGTCCGGGAAGCCGAGCCTTTTATAAAAATTTAAATGCTAGGACATTTTTTACAATTTCCCCAAGGGGGTATGAACATGTGTTACAAAAATTTTCGAACAGACTCCCAGAAAAAGGCTGGCAGACTTCTGAACTTTGATCATGAACAAGTGTACTTGTTCAATACTCTGGCGGCTCACTGAAAATCCACTAGGTGCAAAATTAGTGGATAACAAAACCCTGAGATTACATTGTTTGGTAGTGCAACAACTAATAGACACGAGAGAGCCAGTTCTTACTTTTAGGAGTTTTCTCTTATGGTGCATTGGGTTGGCTCCCTAGAAGAGCCATTCTTTGAGGGGTTGATAGAGTTTTTGCAGTACATGATTGCTCTACCTATCGGTAGTATTCAAGTGGCCTCTTGTGTTAGTACCTTGCAAGACAGTGCTTTGAGCAAAGGGTGCTTCACATCTTCCAAGTTGGTTTGGGGCCATGGGATCATTCACAGTTTTAGTTTGGTTCAGCTTATTGATCGTGGGGTTGTCATGGCATTACTTGAGGTAAAGAAATCTTTGGGAAGGGAAAATTGTATTGTCCCCATTTTCGAGTTCTCTTGCTCTGTAGTTGGAGATGACTTTACGGGTTTATCTAAGCATGATCAAAAGGGGAATTTGACATTACCAATGAGCTCAAATGGTTTAGAGGAGTTTTATGATGCTTTCAAAGGTTCGATTATCATCCTTCACCATCAAGATCACTCTTGCATAGTCAGATTTTGATTTCGTTGCATTTTGAGCGTTTCCGTAAATTGGGAGTATTATTGAACATTATTTAATGGATTTCACTAAGGTTGTCATTTTAATGAATGGTCTAAGAGGGGTAACTTGGTGTAATAGCTCATTGGAACCGGTATGAAGAGCTTTAAATGTTGGGAGGATGAAAAGTGAATTCCAGTGTTATATACAGTAAATAATGATTAAAAATGTAAAAATATAAATAAATAGCAATATATAAAAAAATGTATATATATATAACAAAATTATTAAGAACTAGTGTGACTCTACGAACAATCACTTGAAGGCTTATATAAGCCAAAGACTCGTTGTAATTTTCATATATCAGATTTTTTTGACAAATACAATTAATTTGTTATTTCCTTGAGTTCTTTCAATGTTGCATTGGTATCAGAGCCAGTTGGGCGTCGCTACACTAGCCGTTGTTGGTCGTCCATACAGTCCACCGTCGTCACTCTCCCTGTTCCTACACCCCTTCGCATTTGGCGCTGCAAATCCCCTACATCGTCCCCCACTTGCTTTCGCGTCCTCCTCCCTCGCTACTTCCTGCACGTCCTCTCTCACATCCCCGCTTCTGTCTCTGTAGCCGCGACTCCCTTTAGCCGCGAATCCCATCTTCACTTATTCCCTCTTTCTCGTCCATCTCCCATCCACCACGTCCTTCGTTGCTTACTCCCTCGCATCCTGCACTCACGCCCCTCCCCCATCTCCTTCCACCCCATCTCCTCCCCGCCACCTTTCTCCATTCGCCCTTCCATGCGCGTTGCTCCTGCGCGGGCTGCTCCAACCCGTCACTCCCCCCAAATTGTCGCTCCTCCTCCCTGCCTTTCCCTCTCCTGCATTCAGTCGGCATTCAGCCCGCCCTATCCTCCTGCCAACTCCCCCCTTCTGTCACCGCCCTCCTTCCCAACTCCACGTAACCTACACAAAACAAAAAAATTTATGAATAAAATTTTTATAATAATAGTATATTATTATTATAATTATATAATTTTCAATATATATATATATATATATAAAATCGTGGTTGGTTGGGCACGAACAACCGACAAGAACAAATCAAGATTTAGCGTGGAGAAAATTCCAGTAGTCACCAGAATGGGGGATGTCAATGCTAGATTGGACCAATTGGACGAAAAGGTCAACAGAAAGTATGCGGAGCTCAAGGCGAAAATCGACAAAGATAATAATGCATTAACATCAATTGTCACAGGGCTTAAGGCAGGAACAGAGAAAGGCATTAATGCGTTGAAGACAGATCAAAAGAAAACTCAAGAGTATCTCGACAATATCTTGGCCAGATTACCGCCGCACAGTTCGTTTCCCCCACCTAACCATAACCCACCCCCAGACCCCTTCAATACACCTCATCCAAGTACGCCTAAAACACTAGGACAACACGCCATGACGCCACCCCATGAAGTCCCTTTCTTTAACATTCCATCAATATCAATTCCCCCAATACACAGGTACCAAATAAGAGTAAAACTAGAATTACCCAAATTTGATGGTGACTGTTACACTACACCTATACCTAGCGCACCTTTAGGTGTACCCCAGGGAGAGAAGGCCATTTTTTCGACCAAGAGGGGTGTTATCGAGCAATGGTGGTCATGGCTAGGCCCTATGGTCCATCCTTTAGGAGTACTATGGCTTAATGGCACTGTTGACTGCCCTTTAATGGGGAATTTAACCTTGGGGTTGGTGTTCGGGTCTCCTAAGGGTTGACCATTGGGTCACATGGCTCCATATCTTGTTTTTGTGCTCTGGTGGGCTCTGCTTCAGCTACTTTGGACACCACTTTGGGGTGGGTTCCTTCTCTCCTTGGCCTTATTTCCTCAAAAAAAAGGCACCCTCCATGCCAGGCCTTTTATTGCTTTGAGGGCGTTGAGGGATTTTACAACATTCTAAGGGTTATATGGGGTATAACGCCCTCCCTCCAACTCACTCCAACCTTTTGTTCAGAGTGATTCGCT
This sequence comes from Pseudotsuga menziesii, assembly GCA_001517045.1. Taxonomy (NCBI): domain Eukaryota; kingdom Viridiplantae; phylum Streptophyta; class Pinopsida; order Pinales; family Pinaceae; genus Pseudotsuga; species Pseudotsuga menziesii. Next base: position 18,286 of record LPNX010005314.1, on the reverse strand, counting down.
TATTTAAGCGTGTTTTGGCACCTAAGGATGCAAATACCCAACGTAGGCTACCTTGATCCTACGTTAGGCCATATTTTATTATTATTTTCTTTTAATTTTCAATTGACATTTTATAAATTCAAGTTGACTTATTTTAAGGCATGTAAGCCTAGAGATTTTGTAAAAAGTGAGAGTGATATCATATAAATAGATCTCCTCACTTTCATTTTAAAGACGAAACTCATGGGATAATACACTATGCATTTGTTTTACCCTTGTTAGGGCTCTTTGAAGAGATGCGCCCCTCTTGAGGAGGTTTTTATGGGTCAATGAAAGCTTTCTCTGGCAATTATTTGGTGAAATTCTTTGCAAGGTAATGTTTTGATTTGTTGGCTAAACACGAGCACTTGGAGGTGATGCTTCTTATCTCTTTGTTTGAATGTTGGTGGATGTGCATGTTCTTGACTAAATGGTAGCCTTAGTGCTGCATTTTCTCCTAGGATAGGCCATTACCAGCCTCTTGTTACCTTAGCACGCTGAGGCAGGTCTCCTTGTGAGGGTCCTCTAGGGCTTTTAGCTTAGTTTTCTAGGCTAGTTGTTTGACCCTGTGTTGCGGGGAAGCGCCCCCCCCCCTTGCCCCCGCTCTGGAAACTCACTTCAGACCGAAGCGCTGCAGGAGCTAAGGCGAAGCGCGATTCCGGCAGCGATCCCGATCCAGAGCGAATGGCAAAGCGCGCTTCCAAAAAAAAATTTGCTCTTTGCCAATTCAGGAAGCATTCGCTTCCTCTTCGATTCCGTACGCTCCCTCTTCGCTTCCCGTCGCTCCCCCTTTCGCTTCCTCCATTTTTTGCTGCCCACACCTGCGGAAGAGAGGAGAAAGGGTTTTGGAGGGAAGGAGGAGGAATTTGGGGGATAAAGACCTCTTCTCCTACCTCATTGTCACATTGCAAGAGAAGAAAGGAGAAGAGGAGAGGAGAAGAGAAGAGAAGAAGAGAAGAAGAGAAGAGAAGAGGAGAGAAGAGGAGAGGAGAAAGTTGCAGCTTGCCACCATTGGAGAGCGAGAGCCAAAGAGGTAGGTTCTAACATTTGTCATTTTCTTTTTGTTAAAATTTTGAAATTTTTTGACCTTTGATTTCAATGATAGTATGAAATTTGAATGCTTGAGCCTTGGCCATATAAATTCTAGAGTCTAGAGTCTAGAATCTAGTGACTAGAATGTACATTGTTAAAAACTTAAATCTCTAGTTCCTCCCTCATTCTATTGCAGGCAACAGGTTAAATCTCTAGTTTCATTTGGCATCAACCATGATGATGGGTTTATGGTTTATTTTGTTGGTTCCATTTGTTATTTTGATGGTGGTGGTTGGAAACCGGAGGAGGAATGAGGACGAGGATGAAGAAGTGGGAAGTGGCACATACCATGGAGAGGAGGAGGAGGAGGAGGAGGCGGAGGGGGAAGAGGAGAGGGAAAGCCGAAAGAAAACCAAAGAGGACCCCACACCCTTGTGGAAATATGTCACAAGGCAGGCAGGAACTAGAGGGGGTGGAACCACCAAATTTGTTTGCCCCCATTGTAACAAGACATACACAGGTTCGTATACCCGTGTGAGAAGACATCTATGTGGGCACATGCCATGTGATGAAAGAAAAACTGTAGGAGTTTGTGTTTGCCCAAATGTGGTATCAACACAAAGAACCATCTATAAAAAGGAAGAATTTGAAGCACAAAACACATCAAAACGATCATCGGATCACCATGACCTTTCATGCTCACCAAGCACTGGAGGCCCATCCACCCAAGGCAGTGGATTCTCTCCCATGCAATCACGTGGCAGCCACAGGACAATATCAGATTTCCTTGATCAAGGTGGTAGGGATGACGTGGATTCAAAAGTGTATCGATTTCTCTATGCATATGGCATACCATTCAATGTTCTTCGCTCACCCTATTAGCATGAAATGGTAGAGGCCATCCGCACTACCCCAGCAGGATACAAGAGCCCTGCATATGACAAAGCTAGAACTGTGGGGCTTGACAAGGAAAAAGCCAGGATCCAAAATGCTTTGGGGCAATTCACAAATGCTTGGAATGAGTATGGGGTATCAATTGTATCAGATGGTTAGACCAATGTGAAAGGTAAGCCATTGATAAATGTTCTTGGTGTCTCTGTTACTGGTGCAATCTTCTTTTCGGCACATGACTACTCAGTGAAATTCAAGACCGGCATGAACATTACAGAACTCCTACTCAAAAACATTGAAGTTATTGGTCCATACAATGTCATCCAAGTCATAACAGATAATGCTGCTAATTGTAAGGCAGCGGGAGCAATCATTGAAGATAAATACCCCAACATATTTTGGTCCGGGTGTATGGTTCACACACTGAACCTTTTGATGCATGACATTATTAAGTTGAAGGAAAATGAATACGAATGGATTGGTGAATTGTACAAAAAGGGTAAGCACATGATAAGATTTATTACCAACCATAGCAATGCCCATGGCATTTTTCGCGCTCACTCAAAGTTAGAGCTATTAAAGATAGCAAAGACTAGATTTGCTAGCTATTACCTCACCTTCAGGCGCCTTTTGAAGGTAAGAGAGGCATTGGCTAGCATGGTATCAAGTGAATCATGGCAAGTCTTGAAAGATAGGGCTACATCCACATCTGACAGGCGTGATTTTCAGGACGTGGAAGACACAGTTCTTGATGGTCAATTTTGGGCAAGTGTCAAGTTTGTTTTGCAGTTCACAAAGCCCATTTATCACATGATTCGGTTTGCAGATACAGATAAGCCGATAATTGGGGACGTGTATGAGTTTTTGGATAGCATGTTGGGCAGATTAAAGATATTGTTGGATCGAAGGATCCCATCCTGTATGACCATATTCACACACATGTGGTCAAAAGGTGGGATCATCTCAACGTTCCACTGCATGCCTTAGCATATGTATTAACACCAAAATATTATTCTCCATCTTGGTTGGCCAAACCAGCACCTGAGGGTGGGGTTAGGAGAAAACCCCACACAGATCCAGAGGTACAGGTTGGGTACATGGCTGCTATAGACAAGTTGGTCCTTGATGAAGAGGAATATGCCTTATTGCGTAGTGAATTAAGCAAATACGCCGGTGACATTGGTCCGTTTGGTACTTTGCATGCTAGAAAAGATCAAGATAGGGCGCCTCCTATTGAGTGGTGGAACATGCATGGCTCATCATGCCCACGCTTGCATAAATTGGTAACGAAAGTGCTTTCACAGGTGGTAACAGATCCTCTGCAGAAAGGTGTTGGAGCACCTATAGCTTCATCCACTCGGTGAAAAGAAACCGATTAAATGAAAATCGGGCAGAAAGCTTGGTTTATGTACATTACAACTTGAGGTTGTTGACTCATTACTGTGAGCGGGCCAAAACCGATAGATCATGTGTCACTTGGGATAACAATCCGGAGCATAACTTGGAGGATGGAGCCTTAACTTTAGAGCGCTTGGAAGAAGAGCTTTTGGGCGATGAGGATGACCATGCAGCAGCAACAGGAGCAACAATGCCACCACCTCCTTTGCCCCCAGGTTCAACTTCACAACCCCCGCCTGCATCAATGAGGGGGGCTCATGCAGGATCAAGTCTTGGACATGGCTCGGTGGCTACTAGGGATGAAAATCCCGCTCTCTCTGTTCATGAACATAGACAACAGCAAAAGAAATTAGATATTTCCCGTGGCAGGAAGAAACATCCATAAAATCTACTTTTCTTGTCTTTTCTTATTTACAGTACTTTCAAGTTTCTGCACTGTTGAGATTCAAGAACTTGAGTCATTGACTCTTTCATATTTATTATGGTATATTTTGTGAACATTACATGGTAATTCAAGTTTGAAGTTTGAAGTTGAACTCTGACGCTGTAAGGTGAAGTTGAACTCTGAAGCTGCAAGGTAACTTGATGTTATGGATAATGAACCTATGTTTGATGAATTCACTAGTATATGATAATTGATTGATCATTGAATCATTGATGGTTGATGAATGATGTTATATGGTATTATGATTTATCATGTTATGGTTTATTTCATGTTTTTATGCTTTCCATGACTAATTCAACATTCTACAAGCATTTGTTGGCATATATGCATCAAAATATATTAAAAATATATATTACATAAAAAATGCTTCCTAACCGGAAGCTTCTAAAAATTTCGCTTCCCGCTCCCAAGTAACCTTGGTTTGACCTAGGATCCCTTCCTCTCTAGATTGGCCATCCTCCCTAGATGCCCTAGGTTGGGTAGGGCTTTGCTAGGGTAGATCTCCGTTTGTTTTCACACATTCTCTTTTGCAAAACCTAGCATCTAGGGTTAGTCTCTCTTGCATTTGCATGTGTAAATTTGCATTTTCATGGTAGAATTAGGGTTAAAAGTAGGTCTACAATTTTATGTTAAAAACTCTAGAAAATGAAAAAATTAATTTTTCGATTTTTTGGCCCTCCTAAAATTTCAGCTCTCTCTCCTACAATTTTGCCCTGCCGTATTTGTCCCTAGAAGCCCTAGGGCGAAATTTTAGGAGGCCATAAAAAGATTAAAAATTCCTAAAACTTAATTTCTGCCCTAAACCAGTCCTAAAATCAGACCTAACTAGCCCTAGCAGCGTCCTTTTCCTTCCTCCTTCATGGGCCAACTATTATAGCAGCCCTACCCTTCTTCCTTACCTTCCCTTCTACCCTCGGTCTACTGCTCCAGCAGCCATCTCCAACCTCGGGCCTGTTTTAAAGGTCAGTCCTAGATACTATCTCCAAGGCTGCCCTTACAGTGGCAGCCTTCTCCTTCTTGCAGCCTGCTATACTTTCCCCTAGCCTACACATGAACGAATAAAAGGTTATTTAAATGCTGGTATAAATTACTAGTTTGGGCTATCATTATAAATTGGACTAGTTTGCATCCTTTTCTATTAATCACACAGTCTGCAAAATATACATACAGTAAGCTACCTAGTTATAGTAAAAGCAATCACTTGGTTAACTTATTTATGTTATTACTGTTTTTTTATAATGCATGTGATACTACTGACATTTATACTACCATACTGATGATGCAAATCTTACTACTGCCGCCCCAAATATCTTAGTGAAGTGACTAAATATAGACTGTTGTACATTGCCATTACACACACGAAAGTCATGTTTTGATTCACAACAAATGGTTCTTATTTCTTGAACATGTTAATGCATACTGTTGTCTTAATGGTTGCATCCTGATATACTATAATGATACAACGTTGATATTTTCTCTTATAACGCTGGCTCCTTGATGCTGTATTGAGGCTACCTTTGCCACAGATATCTAGTTTATGAACAATGTTTGATGTGCATGCTTTAATGCTTTTGCAGCTGACATATCACTAAACCTTGTATGTTAAAGCTGCAATACATGTGTTATTTACTAATTAATGCTTGTTGCATACACTGCTGCACTAAAGTAGTTGTTTCGTGGTGTCATATATGGTTATATTTCACACTCTTGTGTGTTATTAGTTTTCTATATTGCAAGTGGATGACATGGTAGTAGTAAACCTAATGAGTACACGCAACTGCTAATGATGCTTGTTTTCAGGCTTGACATATCAATGCAACAGTAACATATCATCCATACATCTCCGTATTCACTTTTTGGACTCCATTAGGCACTGCTCGCTAACACCCTCAAAAGAGGTACCTTTAGTGTCTTTTTAGAGTCGTAATAGGGCTCTCCCCTAGGAGGCTTAGGCTTCCAAAGCAGTTAGGAGAAGTTGACTAAGGTGACAGTGGCCACTTCATCCTCGTATGCTTACCGGTGGCTTTGACTGCCATTTCATCAAGTAACAGTGACAAAAAGCAATGCATCGCATGGATCAATAAAGCAAAAGAATACTTTGACATCCATAACATACCTTACGATAGCAAGATTAAATACGCCGCCATGCAATTGGAGGGGAATGCATACAATTGGTACATGTGGTGGAAGACTACAACCCAGGTTTGTTCCTTTAGTTGGAATAACTTTAAGAACGACCTTCTTAAGAGGTTTCAAGGCGTAACCGAGAAAGACTTCTTTCCCAAGATCACCAGATTGCAGCAAAAAGATAGTGTAGATGAGTACACACATGTGAATGGGAAGCTTTGGCAACTTGAGTTCCAAAACTCACTGATAACCAACGCCTGCAAATATACATACAGACTAAACCCGCACATTCGGGATGAGTTAGAATTGCATAACATTTCTACCATGGAGAAGGCAAGACATAAGGCCAAGATCATCGAGAACAAGTTTAAAAGATCCACTCAAATTAGATTCAACAAAAACTACTCCAATAGGAATCCTGCCCAATCAATGAATATGGGAACTTCAAGATATACGTCGTCACATCTAAGGGAAGGAGCAAAACCTAGTTTAGAAGCCCAGAGGATGAAGGAAGGAAAATGCAAATATTGTGGAGAGAAATGGAATCATAAACATAGATGTTTGCAAAGGAGCAACCCCCAAAAGTTGTATGCTTGCGAAGCCAAAGAAGAAAAAGTATCGCAAAGTGAGGAGTCAAGTGAGGAGGATACAGGAAATCAACATGACTGCCATTCAGAACTAGAAGATGATACACCAAAGATATCATTAGCCGTCATTACAGGGATATCCCAACCACAAACACTGAAGTTAAAGGGACATATCAAAAACAACAATGTCTACATTCTCATAGATACTGGCAGTACCCATAACTTTATCAATGTTAATCTTGCTAAGATATTCAACTTATTCATTTTCCTAATGCCTAACATAAAGGTTATGGTAGCAGATGGAAAGAAGATTGAAAATGTGGGAAAATGTCACAAGGTTAAATTACAAATGCAAGAGTATAATCTAGAATCTGACTTCTTTGTCGTACCTCTTGGAGGAGGAGATGTCGTATTGGGGATCCAATGGTTGCAAACATTGGGTACTTACTCCGCTAACCATCAAGAGCACTTCATCAAGTTCAAATGGCTAGGAAAAAAGTACAAATTGTACGCTTTCCAACCACCCCAACCTCAATTGGAAAGGCTAATTCAAAAAGAAGCACTTGCTTACATTATTCAATGTCAAGAGATGGAAAGGCTAATTCAAAAAGAAGCACCTGTTTACATTATTCAATGTCAAGAGATGGAGTTGCTAACATGTGAGGGAGATGACTACAAACCACCCTAGATACAAAAGTTAATCCAAAACACCACAAGGTGTTCCAAGAGCTTCCGATGGAGCTCCCACCAAACAGGAAGATTGAGCACATGATTGAGATAGAACCAAGGACAAACCTGTCAATATCAAACCGTACAGATATCCACATCACCATAAAACAGAGATCGAAAGGTTAACCCAAGATTTGTTAAAATGTGGAGTCATTTCAATGAACAGAAGCCCTTATGTAGCTCCAGTGGTGCTAGTTCGAAAGAAGGATGGATCTTTCAGGTTGTGCATAGATTTCAGAGGTCTCAACAAGGTAACAATTAAGAATAAATTCCCTATCCCATTCATCGATGAGATGATGGAATAACTTCATGGAGCTAAGCTCTTCTCGAAATTAGACTTGAGATCAGGGTATTACCAAATCAGCGTTAGATTAGAAGATGTAGCAAAAACTACCTTCCGTTCCCATGAAGGCCATTATGAGTTCAAGTTAATGCCCTTCGGTTTAACTAACGCTCCAGCCACTTTCCAAGCCGCAATGAACGAATTGTTCCAACCATATTTGCAAAAGTTTGTATTAGTATTTTTCGATGATATCCTCATATATAGCAAAAACTTGGAGAGAGCATGTCCGACATTTAGATCAAGAACTCACCATCTTGGAAGAACATCATTTTTTTGCAAAAATGTCAAAATGCACTTTTGGAAAAGAAGAAGTACTATCTTGGCCATATAATATTGAAGGAAGGAGTCCAAGTTGATCCCAGTAAGATCAAGGCAATCATTGAGTGGCCCAAACCAGATAACATCTAGCAATTAAGAGGATTTCTAGGTTTGACAGGATTCTATCGAAGATTTGTGAAGAATTACGCCCATAGGACCGCCCCTCTAACAGATTTATTGAAGAAAAATTCATTTCGATGGAATGAGGAAGCCGAAAAATGTTTTGAAGCATTGAAAAACATTACGTCATCAACACTAGTATTAGCAACACCGGATTTCACAAAATCCTTTGTGGTTGAGTGTGATGCTTCAAGATTCAAGATAGGAGTAGTCTTGATAGAAGAAGGTCATCAAATAACATTCGAAATCTGGACGATCAATAAAAGAGAGAATTTGAAGTCCACATATGATAAGGAAATGCTTGCCATTATACATGCTCTAGCAAAATGGCGACAATACCTTATAGGGAGCAAAATCTTGATAAGAACATACCATAACAGTCTTCAATATCTCCTACAACAAAAAACATTGTCAACTGCACAACAGAAATGGATAGAAAAAATTGCTACCTTTGACATGGGGATACTACATAAGAGAGGAAAGGACAATGTAGTTGTTGATGCCCTCTCCCGAAAGGAGGAAGAAGTCAAGGCTTATGCGATTTCAGTTGCAGTTCCAAACTGGTTGGATGAAATCCAAGGTGAATATGCTAAAGACCCAGACACATGTTCCTTAATCCATGATCCTAATTGAAGTCCAAAATTCGAATGGAGGAATAACATCCTTTGGTATAAAGGAAGGGTCTACATAAGCCCAACATCCAGGTTTAAGACCAAGATATTGATAGAATCTCATGATTCGACAGTCGCAGGACATGTAGGTTTTTTCAAAACTTAATACAATGCCAGGCAATCCTTCTACTGGAAGGGGATGTATAAAGACATTCAAAAGTACATAGCCGAGAGTGACATTTGTCAAAAAAAAAAGCGAAAATGCCGTGACTCTAGGGCCACTCCATCCGCTTCACATTCCAAACCAGAAGTGGGAGGAAATCTCCATGGATTTTATTGAAGGGTCACCCTTATCCGAAGGCAAGGACAAAATCTTCGTGGTAGTGGGTCGATTAACAAAATATGCACATTTTATGGGTATTAAAAAAACTGACTCCACTAAACAAATCGCTGAAGTATTCTGTAAAAATATTTACAAGTTACATGGATTTCCAAAAATCATCGTTAGTGACAGAGATGCCAAATTCACAAGCAATTTTTGGAAGGAATTCTGCAAACAAATTGGGATCACTCTTAACATGAGCTCAGCCTATCATCCCCAAACAGATGGACAAACGGAAGTTGTTAACAAATGTTTGGAAGCCTATCTTCGTAGTTTTGTCACTGACAAGCATAACAAATGGTTACAGTGGTTACATCTTGTCGAATGGTGGTATAACTCCACCTATCATGCGTCAGCTAAAATGACACCTTTTCAAGCATTGTATGGTTATAAGCCTCCTGGATGGAAGGAAATAGCTCAAGGTGATGCAAAAGTACCAGCAGTAAAAAGTCAACTTGAAGAAAATCAGAGAGTAATGCAAGTACTCGAGGATAATTTAACTATGGCACAAAATCGTATGAAATAGCAAGCAGATCAACATAGAACGAAAAGAGAGTTTGAAGTAGTAGATTGGGTATTTCTAAGACTACAGCCATACAAGTAATTGTCACTTAGGCAACAAGGAAAGAATAAATTAGCCCCCAAGTTTTATGGACCATATCAAATCATCCGAAAGAATAGCCCAATAGCATATGAATTGAAGTTACGAGACAAGAGTCGAATTCACAATGTTTTTCATGTTTCAAATCTCAAAAAATTGTTGGGTCAACATCAATATGATCAAACGACACTTCCTACCTTGGATGAAGAAGGGAAAGAAGTTATCATCAACATCAGAGAAAGAAGAAAAAAACTAAAACCAAAGGAAATTATGAGGAAGGAGGGAGGAACCATGGAGAGCTAGGGTTTGCAAGTTAGGTCAAAGTTTTTGCAGGCTTCTGTCAGAGGTAAGGTTTATGATCGACCTCCTCTGACAGTGGAGGACAACGTCGGCATGGGGGATGCCACGGGTGGGGGGGCGTTGCCCCCTCCCCTGGTTCTGGATAATAGGAAAGACACAAATACAGGGCTAGGGCCTGACCTCCAACCTGGGACGGGAGGAGAAGGGACAAGTGGGGTTATCAAGTCAACTCAAGCAAGAGGAGAAGCTAGAAAACCAGGGCAGTGTGTGCCAAAAGCCCGAACGGTGCCGAAACTGTAGATTCGTATGGACAGAGTTCGAGAGGATATCCAGTACATGAAAGATCACGCCCTCATTGATAAATTTGTTGGGATTTAGCCAGCCGAGAAGGCTCTAGTCTAGTGGATAAATACTACCTAGAAACCCTAGGGCCACTATGACCTTCAACTCAGAGCCAAAGGTCTTTTCACAATAATCTTTTTCAATGAGGCAAATCGCAGTCGCATCTTTGATAATGGACCATATTTTTCCCATTCTGCAGGGTTATACTTACTCCCTTGGAAAGAACGCTTTAACCCTCATAAAGAAAACATGACAATCACCCTTGTTTGGCTCCACCTGTACTACTTACCCTCTGAATACTGGAAGGAGGAAATCCTTACTGACATAGGTAACACCTTAGGAGTTTTTGTCAAGGTATCAGAGCAAACCAAAAGGATGAGGTACACTTTGTATGCCCGGATATGTCTTTATATGAATATTTCCCAAGATTGGCCAGAAGGGATCGAACTATCCTGGGAGGACGAGGAATGGTTCCAGGCAATCGACTACGAGCAGATTCCTTTCTGCTGCAGGCGTTGCCATGAGCATGGGCATCTTTTTCGCGACTACCCTCTCAACAAACAGCCCGGAGTCACTCCTAATCAGGGAGGGAAAGACTCAGAAGGGTTTACCAAAGTAGCAAACAAGAAGCTCCCGGCCAAGAAAGGCGACGAACCTGAGATTCATAAGAAAGACCAAACGCACAATCGGTTTGAAGTCTTGCAGCCAATGGCGGAGAAAGAGGACTTGGAGGAAGGTCAGATTCTAGAGACGCAAGCCAATGAGCAAAACCTCACCCCTGAAAAAGTAACCCAGGATGCAGAATAGGCAGTGGTGATGGAGGACGTCCCCATGCCCCGGGAGAAAGGCGAGGAGATGGAATTGGGCGAACGTGACCTAGAGGGTCTAGAGTCGGCTTGTTCAGAAAAAGTCCCATATTCTATTCCACCACAACAAGTCTCCCTTCTAGAAAAAGCTATCATCAAGACAAAAGACGTGAAATACTTAGGCATAGCCTCCGAGTCCCATAAGGAGACTGAAGGGAAAAAGAAAGGAAGAGGTGAGAAACGAGGAAGACACAGTAATGTTCAGAGAATCCAAGTAGTTGGTGCAAAGCTGGTAGCCTCAGGCCAATACCCTACGATAGATGCAATGCTCGCCTCCTCCCTCAAACAATTATAACATTCGAATCACATCATGGAATATTTGAGGTTGTAATAGCCCATTGAAGATTCGTCTTTTGAAAAGGTAAATAGAGATTGAAAAACCAAACATAGTACTACTTCAAGAAACTAAATGTTCTGAAGCGGAGCTCAAAATCATAGGCAAGAAAGTCTGGACAACCTGTGAGATCATAGCAAGTGATGCCAAGGAAGCAATTGGGGGGATAGGTATACTTTGGAATCCCAGGGAGGTCTGCCTCTCGAGCTTTATGGCCTCTCACTTTTTCTCTATCATCCTTTTTTCACGTGGCAGGCACGAGAACTCGTGGCTTTCTCTCCAATGTATATGGGACCTCAATAGCCAATCAGAAAACCTCCTTCCTAGATTTAATGCTCAACCTACCGGGTGGTGGTTGATCCCTGTCCTTGGATCCTCGGGGGGGACTTCAACTTGATTTGCAGCCTAGAAGAGAAAAAAGGGGAAATTCTGCAATTAAACCCCATCAGTGAACAGTTTAAGGAAGTTATAGAGGCCCTTGATTTGGTCGATGTCAGAACGTCCAATAGTATCTTTACCTGGAATAATAAGCGGGCAGGGGACAGAAGCATAGCTTGTAGGTTAGACTGTTTCTTAGTTTCAAAGTCGGTAATGATGGGGGGGGGAGAGTTGTCAGCTGTTGTACTCCCCTCGGCAGGATCTAACCATTTGACGATCAGCTTGGAATGGCAAAGAATAGGGGCGAACCTTCGAAGACCTTTTCGGTTTGAGCAATTTTGGCTCCTCCATTTGGACTTCCCAGAGAAACTTCGTCAATAGTGGCAGGAATTGACACCCATACCGGGAACACTCATGTACCAATTTCAACAGAAACTTAAGTTCCTAAAAGGAAAATTAAGCATTGGAATTTGGAATCCTTTGGAAACATTTTCCAAGGGAAAAAATAGTTGGATCATAAAATGAAAGAAGTTCAGTAGGTCGCCATGACCCAAGGTTTCTCCGAGGAGATGAGGACACGAGAACAACATCTTCTAAAAGAACTCAACCTTACGAAACAACAAGAAGAGTTTCTTTGGAAACAGAAATCCAGGAATTGTTCGCTGAAAGAAGGGGAGCGCAACACGAAATTCTTCCACAAAGCAGCCATTCAGCGCCGACAGGAGAATCGGGTGGTGCGTCTAAAGAGAACAGATGGTACTTGTTATCACACAAAGTGTAGCTACTCACTTGAGATATCCTATCCGGGACGGTAGAGGTAAGGTAGCTAACCGGTGACACCGCAAGGGCCTCGTCCACTACGGGTAAAAGGTAGTAGTCACACCGGACGGGCTCTTGTCGCTTTAGATCAATCCGGAGAATGATCAAGGGGGAGACCCTACTAGCCTAAGAGAGCTAGTGCACCTACTCAAAACACTCCTAGGGTTTGGAAATGGATAAAAGAGGAGAGATAATGAGTGGATAAAACTAGATCTATGGAATAAGTGTGGCATAGAGGTTAGGGCCAAGTTGGAGAGGGTTAGTAAAAATAGGAAATGACCCAACTTGGTTGAGATTGTACCACAAATAGTTTAAGGAAGTAGATCTAGTGAGATCTAGCCAAATAGAAGAAAACCCTAAAGGGACCCACCTAGGGTTTTTGCATAAGTGGACAAAGTGGACCCAAAAGAGTAGATCAAAGCATGAGACGACTAGATCGGGGTGCTTGAAGATTGGATCTATGATTTTGAGGTGGGTCCAAGCATACCCATCTGATAGATCTAAAGAAAAGAACACCCACCCAAAGAGGGTGCCCCAACCTAGAGTGACTAGTGCTAGATCCCAGGGCAAATGGAGTCTGATTAACGTGAAACTTGAGATCTAGGGTTTATTCATTTATCTCCAAGTGGGTTTTGATGGTCGTCATCAAAAACTTATCGGATCTATCGGATCTACAAAACTAGGGTTTTAAGAAAGAGGGTTTGGTTGTGACAATCAGATCAAAGCCCAAAAAAATAAAATATATGCAAACGTATCTAGAAATACTTGCTACTAACCTTGTATGATGATGATCTTGCCTTTCCGATCAATTACGAACATTTTCGAAGCCCCTCAAAGTGAAATCGCTACCTCCTCTCAGATGCCAAGCGCTCCCTCCTCCTGCAAAAGAGAATTGCTATGGGAATCGATTTACAAAAGGATAGATGAAATAACGAAGAAAGATGAATCAAAGAACATCGAGATGGTCGTAAGACACAATAAATATACTCCCTGAATCCAAGACGATTTGAGAGGACGATATGGAGCTCAGTCACAATAGCGCCCCTTCCCAAACGCTTCCTTCACTAGATGGATGGCAACCTGCAAAAAATATTAGAAGTGCATAGATCCGCAAGAATGCTAGAGAGAACAAGACTTTCCAATCTCCATACAAGACATTCAACAAAGCTTCCAAGAGTTTCTGCAAAATATTTTATTAATCCAAGAGTTTGAGAGCCAAAAGTCCATTTACAAATAAGAGAGCATCTCAATATACAGATCTCTCAAGTACATAATACCTAGATCCAAAAAGATCAAGGGTTAAGATCATAAGATAAAATCATCATAATTTATGACTAAGATTAGTCGGAGACATCTCACACGAATCAACTCACAAATAGAGAGGGGCGCACCACATAAAATATGACTAATGACCACAAAGTAGCACATGGTGGGGTTAGGAGGTTATGTTATCCTTCACTAGCATGGCCCCATGGCACAATAATAAGGTGTGGTGGCAAATAATATAAAGGAGTGATAAAAATCACTAGGGGATCTCCCTCAAAATACATCAAAACACCCTCAAACTACATAAATCAAGGATGTCTGGACCCCGAGTGAAGTAAAGCTGATGTCGGATGATGAATGTGACCCAAACACTGTGCCTCAGACCAATTCCATGCCATTCCTTTGCCATAATTGCCCAAATCAATTTCCTCAAAAGCCATTTTTTATTATTAAAATGTTGCTTGGGAACATAAAACAACCCATATTTTACCGAGGACCAAAAACTGAAGCCAAATGACTGCACGAATGGATTTGGATCCATGGTAGTATGGTATAATCGACTAGCTGCACCCATAGATTCCCTCTAGCGCCCTAGGAAAACTTAATCTTTTTACATTGTGTTTTATTTTCATTTTCCCTAGGCAAAACTACTGCAAAAAGGCCAAGAAACCCATATCTGTCGTGTAACTACCTAAAACTGAAAACCAGTTGCACCAATGGACTCAGAATGTCCAAATCAACTAGGAATGAGTACTCATACACCATATGTCCATCATAAAGATACATCAGAGACCCCATCAATGTCAGAACAATAATAATAATAAAGCCTGTAAATGTTGATAATCATGAAAATAATACAAGCCATCATAACAAAGCACCATTTAAAATATGAATATGTCTAATGGACACCTGTAGACCATAAATAATCATCAACCATAAACATCTTCCTATAACTCATCTGGATCCTGCTCATGGCCTGGCCAACACTCGGTTGACCAAATCAAAACTGATCAAATGATGACCCAAGTGCTAAACTCTGATCCTGCTGTTGCCCACCTATTTCGACTAGGTGGCAACTCCATGTACATGTGGATGTACATAATTGTACCTTAGAAAAATCTGAGGATTTTTCACTTCTGCAGGGCTATTGCCCCTTTGTAAAACGAAATGTCCGCTCCCCTGCGTGGGAAAATTAATGTAATTTTATGTGCTAGTATGGGTCATATGATACGGATGCCACACCATGGAACGGGTTGTTAGGGAAGTCCCCTCATCGAGTGTTTTTCCCTTTCCAATTGACCTTGTTGTGTAAACGAGTTTAATCGGTTTGGTTTTCACTCAAAATCCTCCAAAGTGGTGACGGGCGTTCTACCAATCAATTCCATGAGGTGGCTAAGGCTTCAAAGTGTGATCCATGACCATGCTAGGCATTTGTCTAGAGTCTTGCAGAGTTTCGTTGTGTTGTTGTTTTTTTCAATTATTTTTTCTAGTTAATTAATTTCACCCCTTGGTGATTAATTAACAAAGCTTTTGATATAATAATGTAATTGCTCAAGCATGGCATTTTGTAACAGGGGCTATGAATGCAAAGTTAATTGCTACGAAACCCCCTAAGCCACTGCTTCGAGTCCCATGTCATTCTGATGAGTGGTTGACGAAATAGACCATTTTTGTCTAAGCAAGGTCTATTTTTCCTAGGGAATTAATTAAATTCCCTAAGTTAAAATTCACACTTTTTGATTTTGAAGTAAAAAATCAAGAAATGCCATGGTAAGATGGTTTGGGGGTTACTAAGCCTAGGAAAACTTATTCCAAAGTTTTTCACCCCCCCATGGTCTAGATATTAATTTTTCAAAGTTATTTTTTAATTTTTCCTAAGTCAATATGGGGAAAATTTTAAAAATTAAATTGAAAATTTTTAAATCTAAGGTGAATTAATTTTAACCTAAGTCTAAAGGCTGGATATCCATTTTGGAGCTAATGGCTAAAGTTAAAGCTAAAGTTAAAGGTGGTCTAAGACCTAAGTCTAGAGGAGCCACATCCATGTTAAAACCCTCACAAAATTAGTGGGGCATCCATGTATAAAGGGCATCAATATGATGAAAGGTCTCCACATTATTAAGTGAAACGTCCAAGCAATATAGAGGAGGCGCTAACTTAAGGAAGAAAACCACCAAAATGATGGAGGCACATGCTGAAATAGTGAAGGCGCTATATAATAAGGGACCCACGCTAATATGGTGAAGGCGCTAATGCATTTAAATGGAGGCGCTACCATATGAAGGCACCACACTATGTTTGGAGAGGCGCTAAAGTGGAAAGGGCCCACGTCAAAATAGTGGAGGCGCTAACTTTATAGAGGGCCCACGTCCAAGTTCACACGTCCACTATATTTGGAGGAGCGCTACCCATTAAGGGGCGCTACACTATATTATGATGAAGGCGCTAGCATTGGAGGCGCTAGCTACAAATAGAGGTCGCCACTACTATGTAGAGAGCGCTACATTTAGAGGAAAGCGCCCAATTAAGAGGACGACCAGCCAAGTTTAGAGGGGGGCGCCCACCTGGGGCCCATGATTTTTCCATTTTGCTTAAAAGCTAATCTAATGGTGGATTTTAAGTCAAAGACTTAGATCCAAAGGCTAATATTATTTGAGACATGGATTAAACATTATGGCCTTTGATTAAAAATTAATCCAAGGGTGTGGATTAATTGAGAAAATAGAATGTCAAATACCTAGATCTAGAGGTGGAGATTAAACCCTAGATCTAGATCTAATCTCAACCATTGAGCTTCAAAGGGTTGGGGGTTTGCCTCAACTATATAATGAGGGTCTCACTCCCTCATTAGACATAATCTCTCATGCTATTGTTATGTTGCCGGAAATTTCTTGCTCTCATATTCTCTTGCTATACTTTGTATTAAAGATTTGCCCAAGTTGGGCCATTAAATAAAAATTTCTTTGGAGGGATACTATGCTGCCAGCTCTTTCATGATCCGAATCTTTGTAAGGTAACCTTGTATTTGTCTTGTTTGCATTTATTGTATTTTTCTAGTTAGCTCTCCACAAAGTGTTTTGTGGAGAGATTAAAGAGTAAAAGTGTTTTTATTCTTTCTTATGAATGATTTAACATTTCTTTCAAAGTGTTTTGCAGTAAGTGTTAGGTATTCATCTCTAGGATTACAATATTTTTTGCAAGCATAGATTTATTTGCAAGTTATTCAAGCAAGGAGATCTCTCCAAAAAATATCATTCCGGCAATATTTTCAATTTGGCCATCTACTTTCAGCCTGTTTAAAACTGGGTTTTATTCACTGTTTAGTGAATATAACCCTTGTTTTAGGGCCCTAACCTCTTATATATTAGTTTGCCCTTTTATTTCTGCTATTTTCACATCATTTAGGTGGCTGGAAAATGATTTTCCAGCCCTCTAAATACCATATTACTGTCACTTTTACATTCAGAAAAAAAATTTTGTAAATTTGTAATTGTATAAATACCAGCTTATATTTATTTACACTTTGAGCTTAATCGTGGTATCCCTCGTCTGACCTCAAGCAATTGAGATCAGAACGCGAAGCGCTCAGAGTAGTAAAAAATATTTGTCTGTCATATTTTTTATGTAAATTTGTAAATCTTGTGCTAATATTTTAACAACAGTTTTAGTGTTGTTTCTATGATTTCCAGCGAAGAATAGCTCGCTGGTTTTTGACAGGTTATGCACGTTTAAAGGAGAGTTGCTGCCCAAAGGGACACAAAATTTCCTCAAACTTCAACCAGCACAAAAGAGGTTCCAATCCTCACCTCTCTTCCATATTTCTTCTGATTATTGTAAACCCCAAAGAGAGTCTCTTGGGGTATTCTTCAAAGCTTATAAGCTTTTGTAATCTATAATAAATAGAGTAGGAAGTAGAGTAGGAAGTAGGCTAATATTTGCTTAAGTTTTTCTGTTTATGCAAATTTTATTTTTCTGTTAAAGTAATCATACAACCCATTAAACCTGTGTATCCTCTATCCACTTGTCATCTCCCTTTAGGGAATTC
This sequence comes from Pseudotsuga menziesii, assembly GCA_001517045.1. Lineage (NCBI taxonomy): Eukaryota > Viridiplantae > Streptophyta > Pinopsida > Pinales > Pinaceae > Pseudotsuga > Pseudotsuga menziesii. The sequence goes on along the minus strand of LPNX010005314.1, from coordinate 334 downwards.
AAGCTGGATATGAAAAACAGGGGAAGTGGGGGCTTAGGTAATTAGAATAACATTCATTTTTACCCACTACAATCAAACACTTTATTTCCCAAATCATCTTGGTGATCACTTTAAAATAAACCTTGCATATTAACCATCAAGATTAAAACTAACTTTTAAAAATTACCAACAACAACTTCCCACATCCTGCTCCTCTACTCGGTTATCACCCTCCGGGGTACTCCGAGATACGACAAGGGGAAAGGGAAGTCTTAGTTTAATAGGCATCCATCTAGCGATTTTCGAATTGATTAAAAACAGTGACTCGGAAGCTGCAAGGGGTAGTAGACCGAGG
>LPNX010005311.1:132742-152508 GCA_001517045.1 Pseudotsuga menziesii | reverse complement strand
TCAACCATTTTTGAAACGGGGGTAAAAATAGCTACTAAAATTAGGAGAGAGAAAAACGAGAACTGTGTCGAGTTCTCGTTTCATAGTATAAGTGGTTGAAAGACATGGAAGGTTGAGCATATACCATTTCCATTTAAAGATTGAAATCCTATGGACAATAGGTAAATTGAGAACGTACATTAATATCTAGAAAAGTTATTTAATCCTTCTAATTTGTTTAATACGTAAAGTGAGAAAGTACATTAAGCCCTCCACATTATTTACCTCACGTTTGTATGTTTATTTAAAAGACAATATGTTTTCAATGACAAAACAAGTTTGTTATATCTAGAAAAGTTATTTCCAACAAAGGATGAATCTCCAAATACCTGCATCTCACTACTCCCTTGCTCAACTATCATCATGGAAAGTGTCATGAAAACATATATAAATGTTTTCCTTTAAAGTATTGGTTAATTGAATGTGATATATATCATGGATAGATGCTTTTGTCCAATTTATAATGAAGGACAAATTTCCAAATATTTGCATAATTTTCTACTCAACACAAATTTAAAACTATATTATTTTTAATACAATTTACTAATAATATGTTAAAGTAAAAATGACTCTTTACATTTACATATCAGAATCCCTCCACTTCAAATTAGTTATCTAATGCACGTTTATGTACTTCAATTTTATCTACAAGATAGTATGTTTTCAATTTAACAATGAAAATACAAATTACTTTGCCATGTACTTCAAGTTTATCTACAAGCCAATATGTTTTCAATTTAATAATGAAAATACAAATTACTTTTTTACATTATGTTTTCCTATTTAAAACAAACCTTGTAGCCACAAAAATGACTCTTTACATTATAAGATTCCAAATCCCTTCAAGCTATTTACTTCAAGTTTATTTACAAAACAATATATTTTCAATAACAAAACAAGTTCATCAAAATAACTCATGTTTTTTATATCCAAGATTATGGCTTCATGAAAGGCATGGAAGCTTGAGAATATTGAACATATACAGTATGTTTTCAATAACAAAACAAGTTCATCAAAATAAATTTATCAAACCCTGTCGTTACAATGAAGGATGAATCTCCAAATACCTGCATCTCACTGATCCCTAAATCAAGGGTCATGAAAGTGTGATGAAAACATATCTAAATGTTCTCCCTTAAACTATTGGTTAATTGAATGTGATATATATCATGGATACATGCCCAATTTATAATGAAGGATGAATTTCCAAATATTTGCATAATTTTCTACTCAGTGTGCATCTCACTAGGTTCCTGCTCAATTAATGAAAAAGAGCCTTCACCATAAAGATACTGATCATCTACCACAAACATTGCATAATATCATTTCATCATTGAATAATATCAAATAATTTGAGAAACATGTACACTTTATAATTGCTAATGTCAAAATTAAAAAAAAAAACCAATATTAATATGCTTTTTAAAGGACATCTAAATAATATAATAATAAAAAATATAGGAGTGAGAATGGGACATCTAAATGTTTAAAAATTATTTGTGGCATTAATAATTAAATTTTTAGTGCCAAACTTCCCCAACTTTTTAAGAAAATAACATGCTTATGGTTGAAAATCCAACATTTATATAATTGAAAATAATATAACATCTAACAAAGTATGCTAATTATATTATTTGAAAAATAACATCCAACATTTATATAATTGAAAATAATGTGACATCTAACAAAGTATACTATTTATTTTATTTGAAAAATAACATTTTTATAGTTGAAAATAACAACATTTATATAATTGAAAATAACATGTATAATTGAAAATAATATGTTTATGGTTGAAAATCCAACAGTTATATAATTGAAAATAATTTGACATGTAGCAAAGTATATTATTTGAAAAATAACATTTTTATAGTTGAAAATAACAACATTTATATAATTGAAAATAATGTGACATGTAACAAAGTATATTATTTGAAGAAAATGGTGAATTGGTCACTGATGAAAGAAACTATAGCTAACAAATGGTTAAAAAAAAATACTCTAAATACTTTCGACACCACAAAAATAACAACAATTAAGAGACAAATCAATTGCAAATCAAATCAATTAAGTTATGGATATATCAAAATTGCATAAGTTCAATCAAGAGGCAAATCAAATATAACAAATGGTAAAAAAAAATACTCCGAATACTTTCAACAACACAAAAATAACAACAATTAAGAGAAAAATCAATTAAGTTATTGATATATCAAAATTGCATAACTTGGATCAAGAGGAAAATCAATTAATCAAACTATGTGTGGATTTAATTAATATAAATAGTGTTTCTCTAAAGGATAATTATATTCTACCAAAGATGGACTAGATTATGCAAAAGGTGGTGGTTTTAGAGATGATTTCAATGACGGATGGATTATATGGTTACAATCCGGATTCTCTATTTATCAGATCAAAAAAAGGAAGATAATGATGATAGATAAGAGGGTTAGAACTCAAACAGGTGTTGATTCAAAAAATCTACCGTTGGATCCACTGCTTTACTCGAAAAGGTGGTGGTTTTAGAGATGATTTCAATGATGGATGGATTCTATAGTTACAATCCAGATTCTCTATTTATCATATTAAAAAAATGATGATGATAATAATATATAGTAGGACTAGAACTCAAACAGGTGTTGCTTCAACAAACTCTATCGCTTGATCCACGGCTTTAACTGAAAAGGTGGTGGTTTTAGAGATCATTTCAATGATGGATGGATTCTATGGTTACAATCCAAATTCTCTATTTATCATATTTAAAAAAAGGAATATAATAATATATCAGAGGATTAGAAACCAAATGGGCGTTGCTTCAACAAAATCTATCGTTGGATCAACTACTTTAACTAAATAGACTATCTCCATCTATCGTTGGATCGACTACTTTAACTAAATAGACTATCTCCATTGGGAATTTACAAAAACAATTACCCATTGCAATAGAGAAGAATGAGGGATGCCACAATGCATGCACCAACCTCGTCTATTTATAGTTTTATAACTACTCTTCCAAATCTAGCATTTAAATTTTACAACATTGTCTATATATTTTATGACTGCTCTTCCAAATTTAACATTTAAATTTTCTTGAGAGTTCTTAATTGTACATTTTGTTGATATATACCTATTGTCTTATATTTTCAATATAACATGCAAAAATAATGTATTTTGAATTTATAGTTTTGATATTGTTACACCTGAAATTGGTTTCCATGCTCAATCCCCTGAAGGGGCATGGCCAAGACATCTTTTTGAGAGCTTTTTCCCAATTCTAGGATGCATTCCACACCTTGTCTCCTAACATAGGGTGTTAGACCTACTTGACACCTCTTTCCCATTGACACACCTCTTGCCTCAATAAAAAGTACATCGACACAAATTTCCCATATGGAGCGAGCAAATATAATGTCAAAAGGAAAAAAGAAAAAAAATTCAAGAACGTTCGATACAACAGTCCTCGTGGGGGCTTATCCCCACTGCTTGGAATAGGTGGCACTCGTGCCCCTATCCTCTAGGGATCATTCCCTACCTTCCTTCCAAAATATCTCAACCCCTTTGGGATTCCTTTGGCCTATTTATACAACCTTCCCCTCATGGTTAAGAGGATGGAAGAGAACCAAGAAAGCGCCTTCATGCTTTTGGAATCATTGCTGCTATAGGAGGCAAAAATAGTGTGGTTATGAGTGAGGATTGTAAAGTTTGTAATGTGTATATCGAAGTGATGTCAAAGGCATTTCGAGAACAAGGATTCAACGTCAAGGCTTCGGCTTCGGTTATAGCTTCCTCTTATGTTATTAATACAAACATGTTCTCTTTTTCCATGAACAATTTATGTCAATATAAATTTTTCATTGCTTTTATTCTTGAATTTTAGTATATATATTTGGATTGACTTGCTGTTGTCAAGCTTAATTGTTCACCTACAACGTAGAAGTCCTTTGATGGTCACAGTTTTCAACCTTATGGATTATTGTCTTCTCTCCTGATTGAACTAGGGGGAAAATCAATGTCCATCCATGTCGAGGTTGTCGATGCTCCACTACACTACAATCTCATTCTACGCAGAAATTGGTTCTATGTGATGCAGGCAGTTGCCTCATATGTATTTCGAATGTTTCAATTCCCATTCCAAGGAAATATTATTACGGTTGATCAACTAGATTTTTGTTCTGCAAACACAAGTTCTAATTCTATGAAGAATGTCTCGCTCTTGGCTTCTACGATCTCCCATTATCAGAATGTAGGGGTAGGTCTTCTCAAGGATTCCTCAATTATGGGAGCCTTTTTGTTAACCAATCCTCCCTTTTTGTTAACCAATCCTCCCTCTACCCAGACCACAGCAATGAACATGATCTCCTCTACGAGTCATGACACTTCAAACAAAGGAAAATCAATTGTTACCTCAAAAAAGGAAGAGACTTATCAGGCTATCCATTCCAGCAATGACCCCACCATTAATAATCATCTTTTGGTGGCATCTCACCCTTATCACTTTCCATATTGGTTAGATTCCCCCCCCCCTCCCGCCATCTCTAGATTATATTTTGCACATCCTTCCATCAGATGAATCCATCATGGAAGTCATGTCTTTAGAGGAGATTCTCTAGAAATACCATCATCAATCCTCTTTCCTTCCCAGTTACCATATGGTAGAAGATATTGAAACTACACGTTAGTCACCGGTACTCATTCATGTTGTTGAGTTCGAGGATAATCTAAGTAATATTACTAAGACTTTTTCGGTCGACATATCAATAAAACCAAGAGTTGTAGAGAATATTCATTTGGGCCAGAATTGTTCTCCTCTAGAACTTAGGTTTTATATGACCCTTTTTAGGAGATTAGAAACATTTTTGCGTAGACATATGAAAAAATGCCAGGAATAAATCCTTTAATCATCGTTCATGAGATCAGGACTTACCCTGATGCCAAACCAGTCAGTCAAAAGTTACGTCAAGTCCATCCAGGAAAAGCAAGCAACCATCAAGGAAGAAGTTGGAAATCTTCTCAAGGCTAGGTTCATTTACCCTATGCCATTGACAGAATGGGTTCTAACATTGTTCTTCCCTACCTTCCTCCCAAAAGCTCCCAAAATATCTCAACCCCTTTGGGCTTCCTTTCACCTATTTATACAACCTTCCCCTCATGGGTAAGAGGAGGGAAGAGAGCCAAGAGAGCAACTTCATTCTGTTGGAATCACTATTGGTATAAGAGGAAAAAGAGTGTGGTTGTGAGTTGTTGTGGTTGTAAATTTTGTAGTGTGTATATGGAAGTGATTTCAAAGGCATTTTGAGAATGAGGCTTCAACGCCAAGGCTTATGTTTTAGTTTCATCTTCTTCTATTATTAATACAAACATGTTCTCCTTTTCCATGAACGATTTGTATCAATATCATTTGTTCATTACTTTTATCTTTGACTGTTAGTATAGATCTTTGGAATGTCTTTTTTCTTTAACTGTTTTTCCTTGTTCTTCATGTTCTTTGTAGGTACATATGACCATGAAAGGATCCGTAAGGCAAGGAGAAAAGTATTCGGAAAGAGCCACTCCAAAAGACCATGCCCATGTTTTGTCTTATGCTTATGTCGTATCCAGAATACTGGTTAAAATGTGGTTTCTTCCAATATTGGTCAGCCTTTGATCCCTACCTTGTTCGCTCAATCTCTCTCATATATCCTTAGTTCTCCTATGAACCCTATAACTGGGGTACAATCCCCAGAACAAGCAGTCACCATGACTATGAGAACTATTTTAAAACTTGGGCAAATTGTTGTTATAGGACAACCCATGGCTGGACTACCCTCCATAATCACAAATGTGATTGTTCCTTCCTCCACACCGGGACAGCCATTGTAAGTTAAATTGATGTCTAATCAACCTACATGGGCGTATCTTAACCCGGGAAATCAACAGAAAATGGCCACCCAAAATTATCAACCCATTTCCTCGAGAAATGTTTTTATCGATATCCCTTATCCTAGAAACCCTAATACCCCATGGGGGAAACCTGATTGGTTGAAGGCCCCTATATATGGAAGCCCATTTTCAAACATGTATGGATTCCCACTTGGAGGTCCCCCACCTGGAGGTCCCCTTCCTGGAGATCTAACACTTGGAGGTCCACCCAGAGTCCCCCCACCTATGAGACTACCAAGTGTAACATTTGGAAACCAACCACAACCAAACCAACCTATTATCAAAGGATCATTGACACCTATTTATCAATACTCTTACAGCCCTACTTGTAGTTAGATGCCTTATCAATTTTACTAGTATCTCCATCCTAATTAACAACTACCCTTTCTGGATACACTTGATATGCCTGATTTGTCACGTTTGATCAACGATATTATTCACCATGATCCTTCATAACTTGCTACTTCGGTAAATTTTCCTTTGGATATTCCCAAATTTGACGGCAAAGGTGGTGAGTACCCCAAAAACCACATTATGACCTATCATTTATGGTGCTCATTCAACTCTCTAATGGATGGTTCCATTCGTTTGATACCGTTTCAAAGGACCCTTGCCGGAACCGCCTCCAAGAGGTATATAGAATTTCCTCATAAATTGTTTGGTATTTTAACACATTTTCGACCCCTAACTCGGTACAAAACAGGTACAGAGCTATTAACCTCGCTTCATTGAACAACTTCCACCCATATATCCTATTACATACATGAGTGGAGGCGATGAAGCAGATTGATTAATGCACCTATCCCCAACAAATTAGTTGTTGATTGGTTCACTAAGTCATTGCTTCCACCCACTGCTCAAGATGTTGCCATGGGAGGTGTTGTCATCTAATAGCAAGCCATTAGCTGACCTCAGTACCTGGACTTGGTTTATTCAAAGTCATTCACTCTCTATGACTTGATCTCGCACGCTCCTCATCCCACTTGAGACTCGTCAAGACCTTTACTAATGACCACCTTCCAATGGTGTACTTAGTTATTGTCCTTGAATTGAATGCAAGGACAATAACATTTCCCATCACCCTTTGCATCGGATTATTCACTTAACCTACCAAGCACCCTTTCATTTTCTTTGGAAGTAATGTAATATGCCATTGTAATTACCTATTAAAACAAAATCCACTAAAGAACTATAAGTACAATACATAAATATATTCTTATGGTAAAAACGTTAAAGGTTACAGAGAAAACATCTTGTTTCTCAAGGAATAGAAATCACAATTGGTTGTTATGGTTTGTTGTCTTTAGAAGTAATATTTAATATCTAATATCTTATATCAAAAGGGAATTGGAAACTTGGCCTTCTAGGTCACTAAACCAATCGTTCAATTTTTCAAAATGTTTAATTCTACCCTAACACCTTGAGTATTTTCTAATAGTACTCAATTATAACCTCACACCTTTCAATTTATGTCTAGTTGATACCCATTCCTAAAAGAAAATCTTAAAAGAAATATAGTTTTTTTAATTGTATATATAGTCATTAAATCTAATTGAGTAGACTTGTTTATAATTATTTCTTATATAACAATTTGTGTCCCTAGGTCTAAGGGTTAGGTACCAAATGAGGGTTTTTAAAAGGATATAAATAAATATTAAAAACTTGAAACCTTCAAAGTAAAAACTCCAAGCTATGTAGATAAACAATTGGATGTGAAACAAGTAGATAGAAAAAAAAAACTATTTCATGCGCCAAAAAAATGACCAAAAAATATTTAACAAATGTTACACCGAGAGCAGAATTGTTTAAATATATCTCAAGCATAAATATGTATATAGTACATCAAATCCGTCAGAGTTCCGAGAAAATGTATACCATATCAAAGTGACAAGGGAAAACATTAGTAATTGTTAAACCATATCAAGTGGGTACCTTATCAAATGGTTAGTATCGTCAAACTTCCAACAAAAATAGAATTATTGTCGTAATTTCAACATATGAATAACTTGCATCATAATTACAACAATCATCATGGTGCCCAAAAATTTTATCAAAATTTTAATAATTATGTTGTAATTTCCGATGGTATGATTGATATTATCCTTACCATTCTAATATGTATTAGCAATGAACTAACTCATCACAACATCCTCATGTTGTCACTACCTCTGTGTAACAAAGAACATATACCATGGATCTACCGATGGCTATTAACCCATCTCACCGGAATGCCTTAAATTCTATCCTGGGTAACCATTAATCCTAAGAGAAGTTGACAATATATACAACGTGTAACATGGCTAACTTCCTTCCAAAACATGAACACTGCATATGTACTCATATATATCACCTTAAATTTATCATCCAACAATATACTCCAACAAAACTCATCCCCATCATCCTCTAGCTCCATGGATATTGTCCTATAACATACATAAATTTCTGCACTATCTCATCCCCACAATTTTTCCTCATCCTGAGCATAACCTTCTACTATTTTATTCTTGAATTGGTTGCACTATACAACCTCTGTTATTTCTCACATCCTTAACTCAATCACATGAATATTACTATCCATATACAAGTAGTGTAGATACACACACCCAAGTGCTCCACTTTTGGAAGCTCTCATGTTATTTGTTAGGAAGTATGGAACCTTTCGAATGTGCATCGATTATAGGATGTTGAAACAAGGAACAAAATGAATACCCCTTTCCAAGTATTGATTATTGAATGGATCAAATCAAGGGGGAGGTGCTAATTTTCAAAATTAGATTGACGTGGATTCCATGAAATAAAGTTACCTTCTGGACCTAGATATGGACATTTAGTTCCCAACTTTATATTCTAGAGTGATAAATGCCCCTACATTTTTTATGAGCCTTAATGATTAGGGATTCAAAAATTAACAACAACTTGGTTTATTGTAATACTGAGAAGGAGCACCAAGAGCATCTCCCTATGGTGTTGAAAAGATTGTGTGAGAGCACCAGTGGTATGTTATGCTAAGTAAGTGTGATTTATTCAAGAATGAAATCCAATGTCTTAGGAACATATATCTAAGGAAGAAATAGAAGTGGACCCCAATAATATATAATATATATCTAGTTGGCCAACTACAAAGAAAACGTCAAATTTAAGAGATCTACTACAATTAGCTAGCTATTATCAAAGTTTTGTTAAAGGTTGCTTGAATATTGCAAGTCCTTTATTAAAATTGTAGGAAAAAAAGAATCAAGTTCCTCTAGGAAACCATGCATGAGGTAATATTTCAATAAATTAAGAGACTACTCAAAACTCCTATGTTAGCATACTCTCTAGCCTTGATAACGAGTCCCTAGTGTGTACTAATGCTAGTGGAGAAGGAATTGGAGTACCCATGCAGTAAGGGATTCTAGTGAGCGAGTTGAGAAAATTGAATGTTCATGAGTAGAAGTACCCAACTCATGACTTGGAGCTCCTTGGAATAGTGCACGACTTAAAGGCATGGTGACATTGTTTGATTATCAATTTTTTTACTACGAATAGATCATGAGAGATTAGGCTATTTATACTCTAATAAACAATCGAATTATAGTCAATGACATTGGGTATAATTCCTAAGAAACTATGTCTCTATAATATTGCACATAAAAGGGAAAGAGAGCTTGGGGTTATATGCCTTGAATCAAAGACAACATATAGGCACAATTTCACAAGTTCAATAGGATTTAAGGACAAGGATCGAGATGTGCTCCAGGGAAGACAAGTGGTACCAAGAAGTATGCCAAATTCTATTACATAGTAATTATTGGGAGAATAAGTTAGAAAGTATAATGACTACCACCTATTTGAATATGGGGTGTTACTATGTAGGAATTCAACTTATGTCCTAGACCATAAGGTGTAGAAAAGGCTAGTGTTTCATGAAATGAAAAATATTCTCCATGTTCCAAAAACCCATTATACCAAAGGAATTATCAAAAGTATGAAGTAGCAATACCACTAGCCAATACTAAATTTACAAACTACTACTTATGTGACTAAGTGTTTATAATGTCAACAAATAAAGGTGGAAGTGGGAAAATTGAACTCCCCTTTAGGAATATATATCCTTGGACATCATATCTAGATTACCAAGTACTTTTAGGGGTAATTACTTGGTGTTGGTATTAGTCAACCATGTAACTAATATTTCCCATTTCATTCTAGCTAAGATTACTCATCGAGCATGCAATGTCACCTACATCTTCATCTATAGGTTGCATTGTATGCCAAAATAAATTGTGATAGAGCACAATTCAAAGTTTACCTCTAAGTTTTGGTATATTTTGTTTTGTGGGATACTCATGAAACTATGATTTAAACTAGCTTGCCATCCATAAAAAAATGGTTAAATGAAAAGGATTGATTGAAGTTTTGAAAATATGCTTAAAATGTATGTAATGAATCAACCAAGGGGTTGGGAGGACTGCCTTCCCTTAGTGTAATTTTCCTACAACAATGGGTATCACCATTCTCACTAGAAACGTGGATTTGAGGTCTTGTATGGAAGCAAGTGTAATTCACAAATCAATAGGAACAACCTAGTGGCACGACTAACCCAAGGAAGTGGCACCGTAGAGAATATGGAAAGTGTAATAAAGCATGTATAATAGGGTCTACATAATGCATAGGATAGGCATAGTATATATGTAGATCAAAATGAACCTTCTGAGATGTATACATAATGTTTATTAGAGTCAATCTAGCAAGAATCCCTCTACACATAGGAAAACAAAAAAAGTTCGATTGAGATAGTGTTGCTATTTTGAGATTTTGGCTTAGATGTTTGTTGTTTCTTACAAATTGGTATTTCCGTCACATGTGAAGACTCAAGGTGTTTCCCATGTATCCTTGCTTATGAAATATGTTCCTAACCCTAACCATGTGTGGGAATATTGTTGCTATATAGATGATGAACATTAGAGAGTTTCTTGTTGAGTCCCTTATAAATGTTGATACTAAACAATGACACTAAAGGAATAGAGTCATAGGGTGGGTCAACATATATTGGTAGAACTTGGAATATGACCACGGGGGCCTCAATTGTTGACCAATATCCTATCACGTTAGTTCATATTGTGGGTTTTAAAATTATCAAAAAATGGACCAATATATTGCAGGTATTGGGGGGATGAGGGGTTTAACTTGTGGGGGTGGGTAGGGTGGTTTATAAGGATTGAGGTATAACAAGGGGTGGGGAGGAGGTTTTAAGTCTTGGGAGGGGGTTTCAACAAAAAGAGTTTGGGTCAATATCTCTGGAAATTAAGGGTATTCTTTAATATCCCACGATCGCACATGTTATGTGAGAGGTTCACCAAGTGAAGTCCCCGTGAATATGACACATGGGAATTAGAATAAAAGATCAGAAAGATTTACCCTCATTTGTTTAATGATGATTCGACATCGAGGTCGTAAACATTTTTAAGGGGGAGGATTGTTACATCCCTAGTATATGGCCACTATGTTGATCCCGATTCTCATGACTGGTTATTTATTATGCATCTTGTGGTGGTTATTGGGAAATGATGTTTAGGACTCAATATATCCTTGTTATATTTTGATCTTAACTGACATTTATCCTTGAAACATGATTTTACAGTATGATTGTAATGAGTATTCGCTTAGATGAAAATTCCCTAATAGTAATGTTCAGCACTTATGTTATGATGATGACATATACATATATCGATGATCGTGCACTTTTCTATAATAAAACAGATTTAGACCACGATGATTATAATGATTTTTAATGCATGTGTAATGGTATTGTTGGAAAATTTAACCTCATGTAGGTTGAGACATTATGAAAAAGGTTATAAATTACATCCAAAGGAAAGAGGTTCATGTCCAATGATATTATAGACACCCAATTTAGTGCCTAACAAGACTTGGGAAGGAAACAAACTTAAAAAATGTTTTTTAAAAGTTAACTAGGATAAAAATTTTAGTTTAGGAAAACTACAAATGACCTTTTTTCCACTTTGTAACACTTATATTTTTCCCCTAAGCCTACTTTTTCCACATATGTGATCTGGTAGGGGAGTGGGAAGGCCAAGAAGCATTCTTAGGAGGACACCGATACACCCTTAAGATATTAGAAAAAAGAGTGCTATGTTGTGTGAGGGTGTTGGCCAAGGAGGAATGTTGAGATTATGATGTTTAAGTAAGAGATCTAATTCTTGATTATGTTGACAACGAAGTAGACTGACAGTTACTCTAGCTTGATATATATTCGGATTATAGAGGTTTGGAGTATACTTTCCTAACCAAGGGTGCCAATTCTCATTGATATTGGAAATCGTTATTTTTGGGCCTTTGGGATGCCCTTTCCATGTATGATAGTCTAATAACCAAATGTTTTCATCAAGTATGAGAGTGGTAGTAAAATATTTGCAAAGGTTCATCACTATCGTGTATGATACTTTCCTAACTAGGGGTATTCATTATGGGGTGGAAATGGTGACATTGTAATTCTGGGAGTCTCTCCACCACACTATGTTTGACCCATTGGATACTCGATCCTTGTATTATCTTTTAAGTTGAGTGAGCCATCGATGGAGTTCTCTAGATCATGAGAGATTAGGTTATTTATACTCTAATAAACAATCGAATTCTAGTCAATGACATTGGGTAAAATTCCTAAGAACCTATGACTCTATAATATTACACATAAAAGGGAAAGAGAGCTTGGGGTTATATGCCTTGAATCAAAGACAACATATAGGCACAATTTCACAAGTTCAATAGGATTTAAGGACAATGATTGAGATGTGCTCCAGGGAAGACAAGTGGTACCAAGAAGTATGCCAAATTCTATTACATAGTAATTATTGGGAAAGGAATAAGTTAGAAAGTATAATGACTACCACCTATTTGAATATGGGGTGTTACTATGTAGGAATTCAACTTATGTGCTAGACCATAAGGAGTAGAAAAGGCTAGTGTTTCATGAAGTGAAAAATATTCTCCCTGCTCTAAAAGCCCATTATACCAAAGGAATTATCAAAAATTATGAAGTAACAATACCACTAGCCAAAACTAAATTTACAAACTACTACTTATGTGACTAAGTGTTTAGAATGTCAACATATAAAGGTGGAAGCGGGGAAATTGAACTCCCCTTAATCCTATTGAAAATAGGAATATATATCCTTTGACATCATATTTAGGTTACCAAGTACTTTTAGGGGTAATTACTTGGTGTTGGTATTAGTCAACCATGTAACTAATATTTCCCATTTCATTCTAGCTAAGATTACTCATTGAGCATGTGAAGTCACCTACATATTCATCTATAGGTTGCATTGTATGCCAAAATAAATTGTGATAGAGCATAATTCAAAGTTTACCTCTAAGTTTTGGTATATTTTGTTTTGTGGGATACTCATGACACTATGATTTAAACTAGCTTGTCATCCATAAACAAACAGTTAAATGAAAATGATCAATTGAAGTTTTGAAAACATGCTTAAAATGTATGTAATGAATCAACCAAGGGGTTGGGAGGACTACCTTCCCTTAGTGTAATTTTCCTACAACAATGGGTATCACCATTCTCACTAGAAACATTGATTTGAGGTCTTGTATGGAAGCAAGTGTAATTCACGAATCAATAGGAACAACCTAGTGGAACAACTAACCCAAGGAAGTGGCATCGTAGAGAATATGGAAAGTATAATAAATCATGTATAACAAGGTCTAAAAAACACATAGGATAGGCACAATATATATGTATATCAAAATACATCAAAATGAACCTTCTAAGATGTATACATAATGTTTATTAGAGTCAATCTAGCAAGAATCCCTCTACATATAGGAAAACAAAAGAAGTTGGACTGAGATACTGTTGCTATTTTGAGATTTTGGCTTAGATGTTTGTTGTCTTTTACAAACTGGTCTTTCCATCACATGTTATGACTCGAGGTGTTTCCCATGTATCCTTGCTTATGAAATATGTTCCTAACCCTAACCATGTGTGGGAATATTGTTGCTATATAGATGATGAACATAAGAGAGTTTCTCGTTGAGTCCCTCATAAATATTGATACTAAACAATGACACTAAAGGAATAGAGTCATAGGGTGGGTCAACATCTATTGTTAGCACTTGGAATATTACACATGGGAATTAGAATAAAATATTAGAAAGCCTTACCCTCATTTGTTTAATGATGATTCGACATCGAGGTCGTAGCCATTTTTAAGGGGGGGGATTGTTACATCCCTAGTATATGACCACTATGTGGATCCTGATTCTCATGAATGGTTATTTATTATGCATCTTGTGGTGGTTATTAGGAGATGATGTTTAGGACTCAATATATCCTTGTTATATGTTGATTTTAACAGACATTTATCCTTGAAACATGTTTTTATAGTATGATTGTAATGAGTATTCATTTAATTGAAAATCCCCTAATAGTAATGTTGAGCACTTATGTTATGATGATGGAATATACATATATCCATGATCATGCACTTTTCTATAATAAAATAGATTTAGACCACGATGATTATAATGATTTGTAATGCATGTGTAATGGTATTGTTGGAAAAGTTAACCTCGTGTAGGTTGAGACATTATGAAAAATGTTATAAATTGCATCCAAAGGAAAGAGGTTCATGTCCAATGATATCATAGACACCCAATTTAGTTCCTAATAAGACTTGGCAAGGAAACAAACTTAAAAAATGATTTTAAAATTTAAGTAGGATAAAACGCTTAGTTTAGGAAAACTACAAATTACGTTTTGTCCACTTTGTAACACTTATATTTTTCCCCTAAGCCTACTTTCTCCCCATGTGTAGATACCTTGTTTAGATACTTAACTGTATATTCTATAATTATTATTGTAATAGTATGTTTTTTTACTATAACTCTAGTGTAGTCTCACTATTTCTTTTCCAACAATTTTATTTCATTATATTCAGTAAAATAGTAAACATAAATAAACCATAACACGGTTCTTTTCATAATAATTTACACATTGGATAAATTACTCTGCTATCTACAGAAACATAATCCTATCTTTTATTTTCATTCTCTTATGAATATCTTTCATCTACTTAAAGCATTCTAACTGTGCTACAGTACGACCTGGTTTCTAAGTGTGGAAAAACACAGTCTAGAAATTTATTTTCATTCTAACACATTATTTTCTAAATCAATTTCATTTCTTTAACAATCTAATAAGAATACTAATTCTAACATTTTTCACAAACTAGATTTTAACATTCATATACCAATCAAACTAATATTTATTTGACTAACACATTAAAACAAAATAACATAGAACCTGTTTAGGATAGATGCCAACATCATTAGGAGGCTGTTCCTCCATACCAATCTCCTGGAGAGTGCTCAAACAATGCTTCCTTAGGACCCCTAAGCCTGTTCCTGGTCTCCTTGGCTGAGAACTGGTGGAGAATGCAAACAATAGAACCCGCTAGCAACTGACTAGTTCAATATCTCAGTAAAACACTCTGCTCTCAGCAGTATGATCTTTAGCTTAAAAGCTGCAACTAGATCAATCAGCAGTTATCCCCTCAAACACTTTCCATATTTCCCTTCCATTGAATTTCTCTGAAGTACATGCATTCAACCTGAACTATCACTTCTCTAGAATGAGCAGCCTTAGCTCTCTTCAATGGGAATTTTTATAAAGATTGCTTAGGTTTTTTGGGTCAGTTTTCATTGATTGAGCCACCTGCTCTAATTTCACTTTCTTGGGGAATCATGACCCCAAATGTAGGGAGGGTTCAACCTGCAACAGTTGGAAGTGGTTTAAGGATGCTACCACATGTCAGTTTGCTCTCCACCCAGTCTCCTCCACCAATTTGACCAGTAAAAACTCTTTTAACTGCTCTCCTAAGCTATTATCTCCTCCTTTATTTTTTATAAATAAAATATTCAGAATTAACATTAAATATCTTTGACCCTGCTGAGTCATCAATTACAACTTAGCATAAAATTTAAAATATTGTCCTCAAATAATATAAAATTGTTTTTGCAAAATTGGGGCATGTGACATACACACCCCTTTAAATTATAACATCGTCCTCGATGTTGTTTACTCTTCATTTTAAGAATTCCCCTGGAACAGAATTGGATATGCATCCTACATATTACTTTCCAATTCCTAGGTGGCTTCCTCTAGACTAAGGTGCTTCCATTGCACAATCACCTGACCAATGGTACGGTTTGAAAATGTGATCTCCCTCCGCCCGAGGATATAGTCCGGTTCCACTAGAAAATCTCCTTCTGGCTCCACCTGTACATCATTCTAGTTAACAACATGAGTAGCATCATGAACATATTTATTTAATACAGAAATGTGAAAAACATTATGAACTCTTAAATTTGGTGGTAATGCTAATTGATAAGCGACTTGTCCAATCCTGGGCAGTATTTCAAATGGACCATAGTAACGAGGTGCTAATTTTGCACAACTACCCAACCTCAGGGAGCTCTTTTTGGGTCTTACCTTGATGAACACATGTTCACCTACCTGAAACTCTTTTGGAGTTCTTTTAAGGTCTGCTTGACTCTTTTGTCGATCTTGCACATTTTTCAGATTACCTTGTACCTGCTTTACAGTTTCTTCCATTTATTTCAATAATTCAGTACCTAATACTAATCTATCCACCAGATTACTCCAAGAGATAGGAATGTTACATTTCCTTCCATACAAGATTTCGAAAGGACTAAATCTGGCTGACGCTTGATAATTATTATTATAGGCAAATTCCACCAGATGCAAATAATCCTCCCATTTACCTCTCTAGTCTTTTACATACATTCTTAGTAAGTCTTCCAGTACTTGGTTTACTCTTTCAGTTTGTCCATCAGTTGGAGGATGGAACGAAGTACTAAAATTTAGTGTTGTGTTCAATCCTTTAAACATAGATTTCCAAAAGTTACCTGTAAATTTAGGGTCTCTATCTGAGATCATAACCTTCGATATCCCATGCAGTCAAAAATTTTGCTTTAGAAAAATATCAGCTATGTTTGTGGCTTTATACGTAGTTTTAACAGGTATAAAGTGGGCTGCTTTACTTAATTTATCGACCACTGCCATGATAGAATCATTTAAATTCTGATTTTTAGGCATTCCAGTAACAAAATCGAGACTAATTATCTTCCATTTCCATCTAGGAATGGGCAATAGCTAAAGTAATCCAGTTGGGTGTTGATGTTCAGTTTTCACCTGCTGACATCCAAAACACCTAGCGATATATTCTTCCATTTCAGTCTTCATGTTTGGCCAAAAATATTATTTTCTTAACATAGTTATAGTCTTCTGATAACCTGGATGGCCTGAGTATGTCGTTTTATGGATTTCATCTAAAATTAATAATTTAACTTTAGGTACATTAGGTACATACATTCTATATTGATATAGTAAAAATCCTTTTCCATTCAAATTGTACCCTTTACTTAAGCTTCTCTTGGATTTTGTTTCATTTTAGCTTGTAAATTTTGGTAAATTTCGTCTTGTTCTAACCCTGCTTTAAGTTGTTCATCTAAATCTATTGTATAACTGCTGATAATTGTTGTAAATTTCAGCCTTGCATTTCTACTTAATGCATCAACAACTTTATTTTATTTTCCTTTAGTGTGCTGAATTTCGAAATCATACTCACTTAGAAAAGCTAACCACCTAGCTTGTATAGCATTTAGATTAGGTTGATCTAATAGATATTTTAGTCCTTTATTATCGGTCATTAGAATAAGTTTTCTGCCAATTAGATGATGACGCCACATCTTTAGAGCATGTATAATAGCAGCTAATTCTAGATCATAAGTTGCATAGTTCTTTTCATGAATTTTTAATTTCCTAGACTCATAATCAATAACATGCCCTTCTTGAGTCAATACTCCACCTAAAACATCATTGCAAGCATCACTACACACTACAAAATCTTTATTTGGATCAGCTATTCTTAAAATAGTTGCGTTGTTTAATAAAGTTTTTAACTTTTTAAAGTTATCCTCGCATTTCTGATTCCAATCAAATTTATTTCCTTTCTTCTGCAAAGTTATTGGATTTGTGATTCTCGAAAAACCTTCAATGAACCTCTGGTAATAACCGATAATTCCCATGAAGGATCGAACATTAGTTACATCTTTAGGAACCAACCAATATTCAATCACCTTTATCTTTTCGGCACCGAAATCCCTTCCTTAGTCACCACATGACCTAAGTACTGGATTTTATCCTTAAAGAAATCACATTTACTAAACTTTGCAAAGAGTTGATGATTTTGTAACTCCTGCAAAACAATTTTTAAATGGTCTTTATGTTCTTCTTTAGATTTCAAATAGATTAATATGTCATCGATAAACACGACCACAAATTTGTCTAGATATTTATGCATTACATTGTTCATTAAACACATAAAAACAGCCAGAGCATTAGTAAGCCCGAATGGCATGACGACAAACTCGTAATGGCCATATCGAGTCCTAAAAGTTGTTTTAAAGATGTCTTCATCTTTAATCCTAACTTGGTGATATCCAGACCTTAAATCAATTTTCGAAAACATCGTGGCTCCATGTATTTGATCAAACAGATCATCTATGCGAGGCAACAGGTATCTATTTTTAATAGTCATCTTATTCAATTGACAGTAATCTATGCAAAGTCGCATAGTTCCATCCTTTTTCTTAACGAAGATGATAGGTGCCCCCCAAGGAGACACACTAGGTCGTATATACTTGTTGTCAATAAGTTATTTTCATTGTGACTTTAGTTCATTAAGTTCAAGTATATTCATTTGATAAGGGGCCTTTAAGCTGGGTACTGCACCAGGTACTAGCTCAATGGTAAAATCTACTTCCCTTTTCAGAGGCAGTCCCAGAATCTCTTCCATAAATACATCTACATACTCTTTTAAAACTGGTATTTCCTCCAATTTTAATTTTTCTGTACTATTTAGATTTTCCTCATTAGTTACTATTACTGCATAAGTGTTACAACCTTTCCTAACAGCTCTCTTAAGCTGCAGAGCAGAAATCTACCTTATGGTTGGGTGAATCCGCGGACCTGGGTAACACTTTTTGGCAAGCGGATTTCTGCAAATGCAAAAAAATGCACCTCGGTCGAGGGCTTGTTAAACCCTCGACCGAGGTATTAATATCTCGACCGAGGTTTTAACAAGCCCTCGACTGAGGTTTTGTTCAGCCCTCGATCAAGGTATTTATCAACCCTTGGTCAAGGTATTAAAACCTCGACTGAGGGTTAATAAATACCTCGACTGAGGTATTAACTCGGTCGAGGTATGGACCTCGGTCGAGGTACATACCTCGACCGAGGTACCTCTGTCAAAAAAATTATAAAAAGAGGCTGTGGGGTCCGCGGCCGTCTTTTTCAACATTTCACAAGCGAATGCTCGACCGAGAAACAGCGATGGAACAGCGACGGAACGACGACGGAAGGATTGGCACCCCAAAGCAACCCAAGCACCCCGAAGCAACCCAACCTGATCACGATGTCGGAGCCAATAGGTGACAGTTTAAATAATTGTTTTTCAATTTAAATGGAATTTAATTTTTTTTTTTATAAATTTATAAAATTTGTTTTAAAATTTGGTAAATGTATGTTTTTATAATTTTGTTTTCAAATTTGGTAAATGTATGCTTTTATAATTTTCATGTTTAAAATGTGTACCGGCAAGCAGAAATGCTGCCGGTTTTTTGAAAATTTGTAGTTAAATTGAATTTTTTTGTTAATTTGTTATATATATATATATAAATTATGTCAACCGGTAGGGTTTATGCTA
>LPNX010005311.1:39150-116509 GCA_001517045.1 Pseudotsuga menziesii | reverse complement strand
ATATATATATATATATATATATAAAGATTTATATACCTAATTATATAAAGTTGCATACAAAAAATCATATATATAGATTTACAAATACAACCACATAGAATTGCATACAAAAATTAAACACAAATATAAACACATAATTACATACAAAAATAATGTAGAAGGATCTCAAACAAATATACAAACACACAAAATTGCATACAAAATACACATATAAAATTGTTAGACATAAACATATAGTTACATACAAGAAAAACATTGTCATTTAACAAACAAAGAGTTGCATACACAAAAAGATTAATCTAATATAGAAATCATTTTATCTAACAAACACAAACATAAAAAATGATTTCATTTAAGAAACATAGAGTTGCATGCCAAATATATATACATATTTATACTTATGTGTACCTAATAAAAATATAATTTTATTTATACTTATTTCTATTCAATTTAATAAACAAAAATATAATTTAATTATTAATTATGAAACTTTTATATATATATATATATATGATGATGATGATGATGATGATGATGATGATGATGATGATGATGATGATGATGATGATGATGATGATATCGGACCCTGAAGAAGAAAATTAATTAGTTTATTTTAGAGTGATATTTCTATGCAAAAAGAGCTTGGAGCATAGAAATAGTTTCAATTTTAAATTAGAAATAGTTTCAAATTTAAATTTTATTGGTTAAATATTACAAACTTAATAAAAATAAATGTTTATTTATACTTATTTCTATATAATTTTAATAAAAAAAATTGTAAAATTTAATTAATAATTATTTCATTATTAATTAAGAAATTTCAATTTTAATTATAAGATTAAATTTTTCATATTAATCTTAATTATAATCTTATAATTTTAACCTTAATTATAATCTTAATTATAAAATTAATTTCACAATATCATAATTTCCATATTTTAAAATATCCTAAATTCAATTTTAAAATGTTTTAATGTTCTATTAATTTATTTCAAAATAAGTATATTTTAATTGAAATTTATTATTTGAGAGTTTTTTTTGGCTTTGAGATTTTAGAACCTCTATTGACAAGAACAACCACGTGAAGGTGAAAGCTCATATGGCCTAAAAACTATTGCTTTGTTGTTGTTTACAACAAAGCTAATATGTGCTTTATTATTTATTTTTTGTAATATTTTGTTTATATATTTATTAAATAGATTATATTATAATTACTATGTTGTTTAATTTTTTGAAACTTAAATAAAATATTGGATTATTATATGTGCTTTGTTGCTTTTATATCAATAAATAGGTTGTTTATTTTTTTAAATATTTATTTTTTGTATTTATTGATTTTATTAAAGTTATGATGCTGTTTAATTTATTAAAAATTTATTTGTGTTTTGTTGTTATATTAACAAATGGGTTGTTTAAAGTTTTTTAATATTTGGTTTATGTATTTATTAAGTTTATTTTATTATAGTCATGATGCTATTTAATTTGTTAAATTAAAAAATTAAAATTAAAAACAATATTAATAAAATAAAAATTAAATAATTAAAAAAACTAAAATATGAAATCATATAATGTATATTATTATTATTATTATTATTATATTACCAATAAGCATCCCTCTATAATCATGATTATATATATATATATAATCATAAATATATATTATATATATAATATATAAATATATATGATTATAATCATATATATAATCATGTGTTTTGTTGTTATATTAACAAATGGGTTGTTTAAAGTTTTTTAATATTTGGTTTATGTATTTATTAAGTTTATTTTATTATAGTCATGATGTTATTTAATTTGTTAAATTAAAAAATTAAAATTAAAAACAATATTAATAAAATAAAAATTAAATAATTAAAAAAACTAAAATATGAAATCATATAATGTATATTATTATTATTATTATTATTATTATATTACCAATAAGCATCCCTCTATAATCATGATTATATATATATATATATATATATATATATATTAAAAATAAACATAAATATTTACATATCTAATCATATAAAGTTGCATATAAAAAAACATATACATAGATCTACAAACACAATCAGATAGAGTTGCATACAAAAATCATGTAAAAAGATGAACAAACACAAACACACAGAGTTGCATACAAAATACACATACAAAAATGTTGAACACAAACATAAAGTTACATACAAGAAAAACATTATGTCATTTAACAAACAAGGAGTCGCATACAAAGAAAATATTAATCTAACAAGCATAGAAATAATTTCATCCAACAAACACAAACATAAAAACTCATTTCATTTAACAAACATAGAGTTGCATGCAAAAAAACATTATTTCATCTAGCAAACATCAAATCCATTTCATATAACAAACACATAGTGTTCCATACAATAACAATGTTTCATCTAACAACCATAAAAATTATCTCATCTACCTACACAAAGTTGCATGCAAAATACATGTACAAACATTTCAAACATTAACATAAAGAGTTACATACAAAACACATTATTCCATCTAACAAACCTAAAAAAAATCACTTCATATAAAAAGCACATAGAGTTGCATAGCAGAAAACTTTATTTCATCTAGCAAACCTTGCATACAAAAAAATATTATTTTCATCTAACAAACATAAAAACAAATTTATTTAACAAACACATAGAGTGTCATACAAAGCACATCATTTCATCTAAGTCAACATACAAGTCAGGCCATCTACCAAATACATAGGTTTACTAAAAAAATACATGTACAAATATCTCCTCATACAGACTCAAAAAATGCTAGAAAATTAACAAACCATACACTCTAAGAATGCACTAAAATATAACAAATATATGTAACTATTAAAATATAATTATACATAACTAAATAAATATCCATATATTAAAATATAAAAAATAGTTCAATGTAATAATGTAAATAATAATCATGTAATAATATAAACACTAAATGAAACAAAAGTATAAAATTAAACAAAAGTAAACATGTAAAAAAAAACAAAGAGTTAAAATAAAAATGTGAAAAAAAATATTAATTTTTTTTATAAAAATTATTATAATTTCCAATATATGTAACAAAGTTTATTTAGTTGTTAAAGAAACCATAATATTAGTTCGTGTAACAATATTTAGTGGAAAATGAAGTTTATTTGTGTTGGATAAATTATAAAATTGGTTTGTATGGAAAGTGAAGTTTATTTGAGTTGGAGAATTTATAAAATTAGTTTGTGTGAAAACATTGAGTAGAAAATAAAGTTTATTTGTGGTGGAGAAATTATAAAATTAGTTTAAGTGGAAACAATTAGGAAAAAATATAAGTGAAAAAAACACATAATACATAACACTATAAGAGGCTACTCTAAAGATGATGGGTCCCCCCACCATCTAAAACATTTGGATGGGTTTAATCCCATTCCTGAAAATATACCTTTTTATTAAGAATAATATGTTTGTAAGTCTCTCTTTACAAAATTCTAAAAAGCATTAAACTATCCAAGTCCATCCTATACGACTTTAAACTATTGTAAACAACATTGAATCAATATTCAAAGGCTCCTTGACACCTGAAAAGATCACAAACCAAAACAAATATCATACACATCCTTATTTTAAATATTACTTTAATTAAAAACATGAAAAAAATAAGATAGTTACCTTTCTTTGTATTTACTAACATTCTTAAAAATTGCACACCAAAACAATCCACTTTATGTTTGATATCTGGAAAAACCAACATAACATATTAAATGGGAGACATATAATTATATAAATATTACTTTAAAATTTATAAATATCTGATTAACATTCTTAAATATTACACATCAATACATACCTTATCTCTATTTATTAAAATACTTCAAAAATTACACACCAAGACAATCATGTATTGCAATGCAATATTTTGGATCATAAACTTATTTTAAAAAAAAACACCTCAAACCTATTTTTTTAATTATTAAATAAAAAATACAAATATCTTTTTATTTAAGCTTCTGGAATCAACAAATAACTTTTTTTCAGAAGAAAAAATACCAGTCTTTGTTATTCAATTAGAATCAAAAGACATCTTTTACATAGCATCAATGACTGAGCATTTAGCAATCAGCAGAGGCAATATCCAGATCAACACATGACATCAATTACATAGCATCAATGACTGAGCATTCAACAATCAGCAGAGGTAACAGCCAGATCAACACAATAATAGTAGAAAAAAACAGAACATTCAGCATCATCCCAGATAGAAGAAATAAAGTCTAATCATTGCAGACTTTAGTCATCATTCCTGCATTAGCAGGTCAGATATGTTGATGAAGATCGAAGGTGATCAACAATCAAGTAATCCAGGAGCAAAACTTGCTAACAGAAAGGACTCAAACCAAAACAAAAACATGAGAATATAGCACATAATGCTGATGGCAAAAAAGATGAGAATCTCAGCATCTAAAAAAGAACAAAGTGGCCCTCATTAATGGCCTTTCCATCCAAAAACTCAAAGTAATAACCATGGCACAAATCCAAATTCGGGGCCTTCTTAGAAAGTCCATCTGCTAGAGAGTTATGCTCCCGAAAAACGTGCTTGAAGATCACCTGAGGGGCCATGTGAATCAAATTTCTTATATCTTTGCACCAATGCATCAGAGAAGGAACATCAAGTGCCGACGATCGATTGAGCCATGAAATAACTATCAAAGAGTCTCCATAAATCAACTGAATTGGGATACCCATCATCTGGCTAACTCTAAGGACAGCCCAAGAAGCCAACAATTCAGCTCTAGTATTAGTACCATGACCACCACCAATGGAGAAACAGAAATAGTGCTGATCATTAATATAGATAACAAGTCCCGAACCACAAATATTTTCTGCTGTAGCCCCATAAAAAAAACCACAAGGGAAAGTCAAAACAAGTTTTGAACCAATTTTTCGGATTTTTAAGGATTTAGAGGGAGCAGGATAAGTGTTTAAAAGACCTTCAATTCTAATTAATAACGCTGGAAGAGCACGTTTCCAATTTTCAAAGATGCATTTGTTGCAGTGAATCCAAATATTCCAAAATATGAAGAAGGGCATATATCTATAAGCAACTTTGCGGAAAGGGGAGTTATACCACTGAATCAAAAGGGAGGAAACAGTATCATGAGAAGGGAAGACGAACCCAAATTTTTCAGCAAAGTACGAGAAGACTCTCAAGCTGGTAGGACAAGATAAAAACAGATGGTGAATATCTTCAGAAAATCTTTCACACAAGATACATCTACTTGGCCCCTGAAATCCTCTTCGCTGAAGTTGGTCCCAAGTTAATATACGACCTCTTACCAGGAGCCAAGTAAAACAAATAATTTTCAGAGGAATATGTTGCTGCCAGAGGAAATCCAACGAAAGTTCTGGAAGGTCAAAACAACTTTGAGAGACGCATTCATATCCTTTGGCTATCGATAAGGATCCAACATAATTTGAATGGGACCAGAGCAAAGAATCATTTTGGTCTGATAACATAATTCTTCCATATTCCAGACCCCGGATATAACGATCCCAATGAAATTTCCAATCATTACACAGGTCTAAATTAGCTGCTGAATACCAGTAAGAAGTAGCCGAAGAGGTAAGATTTTTGGCCTGATTTAAAGTAACTATTCCATAATCCTCTAGGTATTCCCTTAAACCAATTGGCAAGATATAATTTGTTCCAAATCCAATCATTGGATCTACACCAACCCGAATAGAAGTGCCATTACCAACATTCCAAATTAATCATTTACCGATCCACGGCAGAGTTTCAACAAAACCTCTCCATAAAATGGAGACATTTCCAGCTGCAAATCTTTTATCTCTAAGCCAAGTATGAACAGGTCTGTTCTTCAAGTATTTAACAGTGATGAGCTTATTCCAGATGCCTGATGAATTAAGCACCAGCCATAAACTTTTCATCCTTAAAGACAGGCTAAAACTGGGCAAATGCTTGATCCCCCAGCTCCCTGAGAAATCGGGCGAGCCAACAATTTCCAATCCATGAGATGAAATTTAGATTTATTTGCAGAGGATCCCCATAGAAAGGAGAAGATAATTTTTCTGAGTTTGTCAAGAATGGAGGCCGGAATGGGGAATAGGGACAACCAGTATACTGGGATACTCGAGAGAACAGATCGAATGAGAACCAGGCGACCTCCTATAGACAACATTCGATTGGTCCAATGGGCTACTCTTTTTTCAAATTTTGAGACGAGCCAGAACCAATCTTTAATCAAGTAACCAGAAGGCTTCAAATAGCATCCCAGATAAACAAACCCATTAGACAGAGAATCAATTCTGTAAGGAAAATGACCAGCTAAATTTCGAAGGGTATCCTCATCCAGGTTATTTTGTAGGAAACTGGATTTATTAATATTTATACTCATTCCTGAAGCCTCATAGAAAGTATCCAGAATGTCCTTAAAAGCCTTCCACTCCTCCAAGGAAGCAAACCCAAATAAAATCATGTCATCCACAAACAATAAATGAGTAAGTGAGAGATGAGCCGAGATTTTTATACCTTTGATCTTTCCCTGTCTTTTAGCCTCCTCAATCATCAGGCTGAGTCCTTCAATAACCAAGATGAACAGCAGAGGGGATAAAGGACAGCCTTGTCTTATACCCAGAGAGGCTGGGAAAAAGGAGGAGGGAGAACCATTTACAAGTACTGCAAATTGGACGGATGATAGACATCCCATGATCCAATTCACACCAATCAAAGGAACACCAATTTGTAGGAGAATAAGGCAGACAAAAGACCAGTTAACCCTATCAAAGGCTTTAGATAAGTCAAGTTGGTAATCTCTATGGGGTCAAGGATCTGATGATTTTTAAGAAAACCAAACTGCTGAGGAGAAATGGCTTTGTCCAAAAAAGGTTCAAGTCTCATGGCAGCAATTTTTTGACTCAACAAATAACTTATAATAAGCTTGAGCTGAGATCTAAGCATCGGATCATTGGACTGTATTGAGATTATTAAATAAAAAATACAAATATCTTTTTATTTAAGCTTCTGGAATCAACAAATAACTTATAACAAGCATGAGCTGAGATCTAAGCTTCGGATCATTGGACTGTATTGAGATTATCAAGGTAAATAAATAAGGCCACGGTATGGTTATGGAAATGCATGCTCGATTCACCTAAGTTTAATTAATTAGCTCATAAAAGAAAAGTAAAAAAAACTGATTTATTGACCTTCCACTTACTTACATATTGTCACCACATCACATCACCAGAATTTGATAAAGAAAGATGCTCCTGAATGTATCATTCCTGTTGAAGGTTTGACAAGTGGAAGTGACAGAGGAAACCCTATCCAACCACAATGTAGTTAAAAGGCAAATCTCTTTTATTTTTTTTTTAGAATTTTTTTTTATATTGTTTTAATATGCAGGTTTGACTACAGGAAATAAATCTGAAATCACCAAATCGCTCATAAATGCACCACATCATTAGATTTCAAATATGGAAACCTGAAGAGTATAGATGAGTTTGTCACAACGGCCGAACTTCCATCACACCTGCTGCTAATATGGAAACCTGAAGAGTATAGATTAGTTTGTCACAACGGCCCAACTTCCATCACACCTGCTGCTACTGTGTGTGGCAATCTCAAGGCTCTTGTTTCATTTCCAATCATCTAATATAAAAATAAGTATTTTCATTTGAAATCTAATATAAGAACAAGCAATTAAAATATTTTTCATACCATTAACAAAGTATAAACAAATTTGAGATTATCAAATATTCGATTCTAGTCCTCAAATAGGTGGAAAAATAAATAAATTTACATTTTTTTTAAGACACGAACGAGTTGTTGAAGAGGTCCTCCGGTTGCCTCTAATTATTGACCGAATTACAAACAAGTCTATAACGCATTGTCCAAAATATTTTGTTGGCTCTTTGTCGAGTGTATTACACAAGGGCACATATCTAAATATGTCTATACTTTTTTTTAATTAAAACATGAGTTAATTCTTCATAATAATAAAATAAATAAATAACTAAGCTTGCTTAATATAGATCTTCAAATTACAAATCTCTAAATAAATCATTTAAGCCTTTAAATTTGCACTATATAATGAAAACATTATGGGAGATCTTGCACTCTATAATGAAAACATTATGGGAGATCTTGCACTCTATAATGAAAACATTATGGGAGATCCAAAATAAGTTTAGCTGACTGCTGTTTTTCATCTACTCAATATAATTTCATTCCATATAATTAAAACTACCATTTTTTTCGAAAGATTAAAAGAAAACAAACGAACAATTACTTAACAGGCAAACTACAATTAATGATAAAAGATTATTTAACTTCCCAACCAGTCACAAAATGGAAACAAAAAGAGCAACAGATCGAACATCAGAGTCCAACAAATTTGACAGGTTGAAATCAAATACAGAGATCCATCAATTTCAAATAAAAGACTTAATTCTATAAAAAAATGTGAAAGCCATTGCGGAGATGCTCCAAACGAGTCTTAATCACAAAGTAGCATCCCTGTGTTAGGATTCAGTGAGGATATATGATCATCATTTCATCTCTTAGCAAGAGCTGAGAAAATTATAATCCAAATATAGAAAAGAATGGAGTTCGATACCCTTACTCTGGCAGTAATTCAAGCATTGCAGTGTGAATGCATTGAGGAATGAATGCAAGAGCTCTTGAGAAAGTGCGATTCAATTGAACTAAGCCTGAAAAATAAAAACCAAGGTAATTAAGCGGAGCATTTCAAGGTTCTGAAGCAAGACAAAAAGCACAAGCGATTGTCTACAGAGGAGCACCTCAAATTCAAAATGAAATCTCAGAACTAAATAAAGATATTGGCTAAAACCGTCAGATTGTTCAACCAGAAGTCAGTATTCAAAAGAAAAATACCAACAGAGACATTTCAAATAGTCAACCTAGTGAATAGCAATATCACCATGGGAGCTAACAAAATTTCAATAAAGTCAAGTCAAATATAGGTTTAAATAACTAGCCTTGGTCATAAATCAACCTTGGAATCTCTTTGTAACCAGGCCCGCTAAGGGCCTTGGAATTTAAGTTCCACTACTACCTCAGACAAAGCACATCCAAGCTATTCAATTCAACTTACTACAAAACTGACAGTCAAGAGCTGGAGAAAAATAAAAAAAAAGAGGGAAAGGAGGAGGAATTTCGATAGGGAAAACAAATTTGAAGATGAAGCTAGTGGTAGTGAGGAAACGCGCCTTTGATTACATTTGACAGACATAAGAGTAAGCAATTAATGAATCATGCCCTCTCTACGCGAATGCGGCGAGCAAGATGGATGTCCTTGGGCATGAATGATATAATGTCACGGAGAGTGGATTATAGAGTACTGTAGTTGCTAAAACGAGGAACCGTACTGTGCCAGTCATGTCAACCGTTGCCTCCATGAACACGAATTGAGAGTGTGTTTTAACCGGATGGAATTGCAAGGGGGATATAACTTGACTCCTGAAATGGAAGGCACTATTCGAGAAGCGTTAGTCCAAAATAGCAGTTTTCTCTCCTAGATAATTTGTTGAGTCAAGTCTTGTCTGAATGAACTCATGGTTAGGTTAGAGTCCGTTATTCCAGTCTTCTATGGTGTCAATCCTTCAGTACTTCGGTGGACGAAATTAGGAGATAAGGAAGTGTATGGTCAAGCACTCCTCAACTTCGAAGAAAATAAAACATTTGACACCAACACTATTGAAAAATGGACACCAACACTACTGAAAAATGGAGGAATGCTCTTTCCAATGTTGCAGGAAAAACTGGTTTCGAACTGGAGGCGTTTAATGGGTGAGGCCTCCAGCAATCCATGCTAGTTTTCTTTTCCATGAATTTGTTGTATTAACAGGTAGGTGGATGTAAAAGAGAGGATACCCAATACCACCATCAGACTGGGTGTAAGCATGGAAAAATATTAAAATAAGGCCCAGAGTCAAACTCACAACATCCACCCTCCAGGAAAGACCTCTATCCTGCATGGGTCCCACTGCACCAATTCATTCCCAGTCATCCAACCACGGAAGGAAGGGAAACTATTAAACCTAATACTAACACTTTAAATCTAAAATCATATTAATAATTCTATTGCAAATATGTTTCAGTGACGAGGGGAACTGGGCATCTCAAATTGTAAAAGGAGTGTTGAAAAAGTTAGAAAACCACCTCTACTACGATGTGTTTATAAGCTACCGTGACCCGATGTAAAGAAGACCTTGGCAAGCCATCTGGAGCTGAAGACGACATACGAACCTCAAACCGATTCGACTTGGCCACGATATGACGCATGTCCTTACTGCATGCCGCTCACATGGAAAAAAAACCATACTGCATGCAGCCCCATATGGAAAGCTAATCCTACTGCACGCTGCCCTAGATGGTACAAAACCATACCTGCATGCAACCCTAGATGGCACAGGTGCATTAAAATGTAGACGTAAACAGACCTTTGCGATCTTAGCAATCAATTGCTAGTGGGTTACCACTGAACTGGTTTTTTCCTGGAGCACCGCGAGTGGGACTGTAAAAATATGCCCATTACCACTGAGTTGTTGCGGATGGCTTGTATGAGTACTAAAGAAGCAATACAAAAAGCAATTCAAAGAATATTACAGGGAAGGAGTCCAACAAAGGAACCTGGTATTTGAGAGAGACCAAAACAATTCATCGGCGGCTACCCGAAGTACGAGCAACACTTATAGAGAAAGAGGAGAGGAGCAAGGAAGAGAAAGGCTAGGATTGGCCAGTAATAAACCTAGGTTTTATTTTAAGAGCGCGTTCCATCCAGGTGGAGGTCTTCTTTTGCATGGATTTACAAGGTTTTCAAGATTTCCATCTCCATATTGTACTTGGTGAGTTACTTAGCATTCATAAGCTTTGAATCAATATTGTAACCAAAGGCCACAGCCCCTGGATTTCACTTGGGTATCATTAATCTTATCATGATACCAATGTTGACGGATGGGATAATAATGGTACTGGGACAGGCATCCAAGCTGCATGTGAAAATCGAGGACTCCATAGAGAGGGTGTTACAGCATGACATTGAAATCAATGGCCGAAACGCAGCTTTTGCTATGGATGGAGATCAGGGAGGACGTTCAAATGGAGAAACGCTCTCAAAGTCTGAAGTGGGCGTCGATGGAGCCATGGAAGCAAGGAGCCTCTCTTCTATTCGAGATGCTTTGGAAGTTCTTGAAAACCAGCTTGATTGCTTGCAGGTCTGGATATAAAAATTTGTTCGTGATTTTTGCCCAAAATAACGAATTGTTTATTATGATTCTACAAAATGCTTCTTACATCAGAATAGATCTAGTTCAATCCATAGTTATCAAATATTTGGTGTTTGAAAATTCATTGATAAGATGAATCTACCTGGTTATTTTATTAATATGGTTTGGTGCATCTAGTTAGAGATTGTCTAGTATTCATCTGTAGAGTGCTCTCAACCTCTGTTGGTGCAATAAAAGAATGCAGTGCCTTGAAATTTATCATAAAATCAAACCATTTTAGTTCTTATAAGGACAAAGCTAAGGAGCACATTCACCACGCGAAGCCAGAGGAGGTCAACATAAATTTATTCAAGTCTTTAATGTATTTTGGATGTCCAATTTAAATTTAATGTATTTTGTAGGTATTTAAGCTAGCTTCATGTGTTATTAAAAATATTCATATTACTTATATTACTTAACATGCTCGGCTAAAGATTACCTCTCTGCTGCAGAATGTGCTGCTGTGGGGTTGTGCTACTGCTGTGCTATTGAAATCCAAACCTTTGTACCGCAGAATGTGGTGCCTATGCTACTGTAAACAAAAGGGAACTGCGATGGACATTCAAGGGGACGAACAAAAAACCGATAGTGTTGTGCAACTTCGAGGAATACGAATTGAAGTTGCCCAGAGGTAGATGGAGGTAGGCATCACCGCCTAAGAGTGTCGGCAGGGCATGGATTGATGTGCATTTAAGGTGCATTTAAGGGAGCAGGTGCCAGTTTAGATGGCCATCCTTTCAATTGACAGAAATACCAAATCAAGATCAGCAGCACATCAAGATCAACGACGTAGATTACCCTAATCATCGGACGAAAGCATCCTATGGATGAAAATAAAAAAACATTAAATNCCACTTGTTGAAACGCCTTACAGCGTAATTAATATACATAATTTAGTTATATATATATATATATATATATATATATATATATATGATAATGATGATGGTTAACGTCCCCTGAGACCAAACTTTGGTTTATTGGGCCTAAAGAAATGAATTATTTAGTTTGTTTTAAAATTATATTTCTATGCTCAAAGAGCTTGGAGAGAAGCATCCCAACCTCACTATAATTTTGACATTTTAAAAGGCTAGGAAGGTCAGTATTGCAACAAAGATTATGAATAAGAGATTTAATGTGGGTGTACACAAGGAACTCTAAGAGGAAGTGATTGTCATCCTCAATGTTCATATTCTCATAGAGATGGCAAATGAAATTAAAAATTAAAAATTTAAATTATTTATTCCTTTAAAATTATTTTTTAGTTTAAATTTACAGACTGTTTTTTATTTTTAGAAATGACTGTAATGTCCCTTAAATCTGGAAAAAAATTGTACGGTCAATAAAATCATTAGGGTCTAAGGTTCATCTAAAATTACCTTTAGTATCCTGTAAACTTATTAAGAAAGATACTTGTATTATTGATCTGGATTTCTTCTGTAGATTAATACATGGTGACCTATCCTCTTACGATGATATTTATGTTGTTTATTTATATGATGATGTTTCTTGTGTACTACACTAGTGTTTATTTTTTAGTTATGTATACTTACTTCATACTCATTTATAATGGATGTTTGACTTAACACATAACCTAATCTTGTTTAAGCTAAAATGCCGTAGCTAACTTACCTCTTCTTCTAGAGGGAAAAGAGTTCTTGGGTTTAAATAATGACTCAACGAAAAGGTATGAAGGACTTTTATGAACCTAGGCTTGTTTATTTCATTATGAGTCTAAGACACGAGGAACTTCTTTGTTTACAGGTACTACAACCAAACTTATACCGAGTGTAATGTTCAAAGAAGTAATTTGATCAAGCAATTAAAGATTTAACCTTTGAAACCAAGGTTATAATACATAGTGTAATACATATTCACATTCAAAGAGGCACTAACGACTACAGGAAGTGGGTATTTGATTTAAATGCTAGTGGTTGTGGTTGCAACATTAAAGGAGGCCATGTGAAGGCCTCGTGGATTCCTTCGACGCTCGCTCAAGTCATAAGAGTGATTTTTCTCTCGTTTTGAAATACCCTATTGCATGCTAAAATGGAAGATGAGGGGAGTGAGCTCCTTGTTTATTGATTTGTTTGGAAGAGGCATGGATAGTGGGTTTTCATAGGCCCCATTTTTGTTCAGGTATGTGCCTCTCAAAGTAGATCATAATCTGTTGCTCTCTATTTTTTTTCTTTACTAAAACATTTACTAAACCCTTGTCTGGTTTTGTGTTAGAATGGTGTTGCGTATAAACAGGGTCTGCGACTAGAGGAAGGGAATAACCTCAGGTGAAACATGGTAAGCCCATGTTTAAGTGTCCTTCACCTATGGTTGGTCATTCTGCGTTTCGAAAATATTTAGGGATGTGTTGTTTTTTGTTTTAATGGATTTCCATTTGGGGTTACAAGGGTTTGTTGGAATCCTCTCGAATTTACTACATGCTAAATGTAGGGGATTTTCAAATGGAACGATGCTCAGGATTTCGTAGGGTTTAGTGTTTATGAGCTTGTTCGGGCATTTGATGAATTTGTAGTTAAATTGGACAATGGGAGAAAACCTATCTAAAACCTATTTCTGAAAATGCAAGGTTGTATAGTCGTTCTCTTTTATGTGCTCTGTGTTGGTTTAAATGTTGTTAGCTGAGTAAATGGTGAAGTATTTCATGGGATAATATTTTCTGCATTTTTAAGTTTTTAATGTATCCTATACATTTCAGTAGCTAATGTTGTTGGGGTAAATTGATTCATGCTTAAGCTCATTCTGTGTGTTTTTAATTTATGAATCGTGGTCTTCTAAAACTTCTGGGAAAAGCGTTGATGGTGAGTAATGAAATCTATTAGGGTGGATACGCTCTGCGTTAGCAGTGGTAGTAATGGCACTGTGTATAATTTTGTTTGTATTTATTGTTTGAGTGGAAATATTTTGTTTGTTTTGCTTCTCTACAGAAGCAAAGACAAATCCCCAACTCACTTTACTTTAATGTCATGCTGATGAATTTACATGCCAACACTGGAAGTGCGGCCACTCCTTCCAAAGGATGGATGGCAAAGAATCTCTATGGGATTCAATGTGTGGTACGAGGGGTATCGTGATACCCTGTTTAAACTTCTCTAATAGTTTAAGTAATATATAATTCCTTTTAAATTGTTTAATCATGGCTTTCAACCAATGCTATGCGTAGTTTTATGGGTCATATTTGTAATTCCGGGAACGTCGATAGCGTATACTTGGGCCTCCAAGGGATTCGATATGTCGTAAGTGATCTATAGTTCTCTATTCTGTCTAAGTTTGTAAATACTACGTGGATGATTTGTAAATAAGTGCTAAGTATCTATTTTCGATTTACGAAACAAAGCTCCAACATGAGCTTGCAAGTTGCTAGAGCAATCTACGCTAAAAAATGGATTTGTCCTATGTTTTTTATGGTTAAATAATTATTTGATTTTTCAATGCTGTTGTTTCTAGGATCTACAATTGCTATGCTTGAGGATTCTTGTGTGAAATCATCATTGTCCATGTTGTTTGAGAAATAAATCATCCTAATCTTTATGAGAAGATTAAATCCTAGATTTCAACTTCTTGAAGTTTTAAATGTAGAATTTAAGAAATAGGTGTTTTGGGGTTTGAAGTTTTCGAACAAATCTGAAAAGTTTATTTTCTGGTTAATAAGATTTATCCTAAATATAACCTAACCCATAAAACATAAATTTAGAAGTTATCATATACATAAAAAACTCTTGAAGTAAAACCCATGGTACCATGACTAAATAATTATGTCAATGGACCCATAGAAATTATTTTTTTATTCAAGTTTATGAAGCATCTTTCAATACAAATATTGATAATTGTAAATATCAGCCGATAAACATATCTATATAGAATAAACCTCTAACCTGCACACTTCAACACAAAATTAATAGGAAACACTTTGTTTCTGACCTATGGAGTGGTAACCAGATGACCTCAGAACTGCCACGTTCCTCCCAAACTTGACCTCGAACTGTTTCTGGTTCTTAATCATATCCCCCGAGTTGGCTCCAACATGCAAGAGAAAACTATAACACTAATGATGAGGTTGCTGGTATTTTGGAGTTAGGATCTGTATTCTCTAAGTACTAGGTTTGGAAATTCTCTCCAATCCCATATAGAAATAATGATCATATCCCCTGCCCTCTCTTAGCTCTTTCTTTTATAGATATTCTTTGGAAAGTGGCACTTTGTTATTTTCAGTTAAATCAATATTTTAATACTTTCTTGAAAATAACTCTTAGTTTGATTTAGATGTACTATATCTTAGAAGATAATAATTTTTGATAACTAGAAACTTTCTATTAGTTTGTACTTGAGTTTCGAAAAGAATTTTAATTAATTTATTTAGTTTATAAAATAATATTTATATAGACTTTTACTTAGTAACTTTTGTTATCTTTTATTTCTTTATTTATTCAAAATAACTTTATATATATATATATTATTTAGACTTACTTATTCAATTTATTAATCTTTTATTACCCATGCAGTAAATAGTATACTTGTTTATTTGATGCTTCCTTAGTTTATGTTAATTATTGAACAAGGCCTCATGTGGGGTTTGGTCAATCAACTAGGATAGGTAGCCCTAGATTTCCATGCATGTTGAAATACCTCGTATTCGTGGCAATATCTTACAGTCCTTGATGATAAATAGATTGTGATTTCAATTAATCATCTTGAATAAGTATGATGAAGGTTGGTTTTATTCAAAGTCTTTCCAACTCAACACCCATAATTAAGGTAACCCCTAGTGCTATTTAGAGCTTATGCTCAACACTATCAAATGGGCATTACACTAGTGCAATTCCATATCCTTTTGCTCAACACTAGTACTAGGATTCATTTGTACAATACGCTTCGGGATACAATGGCCAAATATTTGATGCTTCGTAGCTTATGCTCAACATCATGTTGGAGTGCTCTAGGGATTATTCCCAACACTTGTATCTTTTACTTGCTAGGTTTACCTATGTGCTCCATAGCTTATGCTAAACACATAGCCTCATAACCCATGTGCTCCACGGCTTATGCCCAACACTTTTATCCTTTACTTTCTAGGGTTACCTATGTTTTCCAGATCTTACGCTCAACAAGTAGCCTCATAACCCATGTGCTCCAGGGATTATGCCCAACACTTTTATCCTTTACTTGCTGGGGTTACTTATGTGCTCCAGAGCTTATGCTCAACACATGGCCTCATAACCCATGTGCTCCAAGGCTTATGCGCAACACATCATAGAAATCAATCATGTATATCAGCCTTCTACACAATACATCAAGTACATCGGGTCCTATGCCCAGTCCATAGTAATAGTCCTTGTCCAATAGGGCCTATGCCCAATATATAATCATATCACAAAATAATAAAATATGTGGATTGGAACTTATGCCCAGCAAATCTATATAATCAACATAAATCATGTATAGTGGGGCATACACTCAATGTATAAATATAAATATAACATCAATGTAAATCATGTGCAGTGGGGATTATGCCCAATATAATCAAGGCCAAAAATTCGGGATATTACAATGATATTTAATAATAAATTATTTATATTTTATTTTAGTTATTATTTTTAATATATATATTTAATTTATACAAATATAAATAAATAAATAAAATAAAGCATATACCAACACTTCATCTCCACAACCACGTTTCAAAACAAATTCTTTAAAAAATACAATATTTTCCTTTTGTTTTCTTACTAACCAGGTACATATGTCACCATGGTTTTCCATGAATCATGGTGTCAATTCATATTCGTAATCATTGCCAAAACTAGTGGGGATGACGATGGGATTTCCATTACCATTGTTGTTCTAATAGTTATTATGACATAAATCAGCTCATGTATTTGGTGTGGTTGACCATACCAATTTCATGACCACCACAAAACCCATCATACTATGAATTACCCATACCATTTTCATGACTTCCATGGAGCCAACTTGTATTCTCATTGATATATAATTTATCCTGGTGCTTATGAGACTCAAAGTCTTCCATCTATTATAGAGAAAATGATCGTTTTAGAGAGCTCTGATGCCTCCATAAACTCATAATAGTTAAAATTTGGAATGGTTTGGAATTGTATGAGAATTATGTTTTATCAAACATTATCACACACATTATAGTGTATCAGAAGATTGAAACTATTTGTTGTAATGTGGTTGTTGTGTTCCCCATTGATAGGAATGGGTAGGATTGGAAATAAATGAATTAGGCATTAGACTTAGTTAGCTCGTTTA
Source organism: Pseudotsuga menziesii (assembly GCA_001517045.1). Taxonomy (NCBI): domain Eukaryota; kingdom Viridiplantae; phylum Streptophyta; class Pinopsida; order Pinales; family Pinaceae; genus Pseudotsuga; species Pseudotsuga menziesii. The sequence continues at coordinate 98,924 of LPNX010005311.1, read as the reverse complement.
GCTTGATAAAATTCTTCACACATTCTAGGGATACACAATTATTGATATAACTCATTTTCTTATTGACTATTGCTTCCATATATGACGATGTGTAGTAGTGGTGGGCAGTGCGAATGAGCGATTTGTGGCGTAAGTTCGTCACTCATAGGTGCCTTGATCTTCCATTGGAGTGTATCATTTTTCTGATTTATCAACATATATGACGATGTGTAGTAGTGGTGGGCAGTGCGAATGAGCGATTTGTGGCGTAAGTTCGTCACTCATAGGTGCCTTGATCTTCCATTGGAGTGTATCATTTTTCTGATTTATCAACTCATTGGAAGACACATTATTACAATTTAAAATCAATCTAAATATTGGATAGCCATTGATGGAAAGTTGAGTGGTATCATACTTACGTAGTACTCACACTTTTAGAGGTTGAACAGTATTAAAAAAATCAATAAAATTCTATTAAAAGCATTCAAACAAATCCATATAAATTTTTCAAAATCAATAAAATTCCATTAAAATCATTCAAACAAATCCATATAGAACTTTTAATGAGAAAATAACTCATATGATCTAGTTATGGAACTTGATTTTTTTTCCTTTATTTACAAATGCAATTATCTACTATATTAAAGATACTAGGTTGAGCTAGTCAATTTCAAATACAGAGAATCTATGCTAGAAGTAGAATCAGAGTTATTACACGCCGAAATCTCCAAAAATGAGTAACCTATTCTAGGTGCCTTAATATCATTATACAATTTCTAGTTGTTCTCACAGATTAATAGATTTAAACTACAAAAAGATAGATACTTGAGAATTTTCTAATCATATCTAAATGGCAGAAGAGGATGAGAGACCTCCATTCCAGTCTAAGGAGGGAATTTCCTGGATTGCAAGATTGGTTATAGGAGTTCCTGATCGAGCATGGTCACTTCCTTGTTGTTTCTCCCTTGCCCCTGATTGGATTTTTCCTTAGCCTCTTGCAAATTTCCCCATGACTTGTGCAGTCGATGAATTTGGTCTTTATTTCCATGTAGTTCCGATTTCAAACTTACAATTTCCCCATCCATATGTGGAATTGTGGGAGGAATACAATAGGATTTCTTAACGGGACTATTTCTAGCATCCGTGTCCTTCATGATTTGTATGGGAATACCTATGTAAAACCCTATGATGATCAGATCAAGAAGGTTTTAATCGTCCTTCTTTGTTCTAACTTTCATAGAGCATTACACTTGATCAAATTTCGAAGTTTTTCTAACGCGTAGTTGAAAAACGGATAAACATTTAATGTGTTTCATTATTATCTTTATACACAAATTGGTAGTGATAATTACTACCTAGGGTAGTATACCGTTGTGAGTATATACAAACAGACCATTTTTTAATAATTATAACAATTCCTTCTTACATCAGCTAGCCGTTGGGACTTGGGACACAAAATCCCATACTAACGTCACCTACACAGAACCTAAAAGAGCAAAGATAAATAACAATTTAAAAAATGCTAAAAATAAAAATTATTCCAAACTATAGAAAAAACATTTAAAAACCAAAAAATTTGAACCTACCTCCTGAATTAATTTACTTGGGCGAATCATATATATATCCCTTGTCGAGGACATAAAAATCCAAGAAGAAACAATGGATACGAGGTATAAAGAGGAAATCTATATCATTTCCATACAGATCATTGAATGAATGAATTACTAAATTATTAAATCTAATTCTTTATATATTATCTCATATTTTGGGTCTCCTTGAACAGATTAATAAGATTAATCATTTCATGGGCATCTTAATTAAGTTTTAAATAAGCTTTAGTTAAGAATTCACTATTTAATTATTTATAAATATATAATTCACTAAACTTTTATACTTTGTATCTGTTTTTGTTTATTGTTTATTAAGTGACATTTGTTTTAGGTTTTTTTCTTAGTTTAGTATTTATGTTATATCTTAAATGGATATTTATAAGATCGTGGCTATGGATATGTGGGTGTTTGTTTAACACCCACATATCTTTACAAAACTAAGTGGCTAGCTACACTCTCAATGTTCACCAACTACTTGACTTGTGGTCATGCTAGTTGTATGAACCATAGGTTTGCATAAGGAATCAGTACCCAAACATACCTTATTTCATGACTCCTAGTTTTACTCAATCACTCATTGGTTCATGACTCCTATTTTTTCTTCATTTGGGCTCTTTTCACCCAGCCCGAATGATCATCCGACATAGACGCCTCCAAATATACAAAGAGAATGTATTCAAAATAACACTTGGAACTGTCCACGTCTTTCTCTTTGTTCATCACCATACGCAGGGGGTTCTCGATCTAACAATTATCGATTTGCATCAACAAACTCTCCACGATCTGAAGCGCTAGCGTTAAAATTCAAGAAAATATTGCACAAATTCTATCGCATCGCGCTCCGTCTGTCTGGTCTGTCCGATATGTAGGACCAGTGCTTGCGAGTGAAACAAAAAGAATGGTGTCAATAGTTGTGTTGCGGGGGCGTTGCAGAAAGAATCGGGGCGGGATCACGATGAAGGATTAAATTGTTTCCTCCGCTTTCGGCTGATAGTATCGTGGTCGATATGTCTGTTGTCGTAGCTCCTTGTTGAGGATTCTACAGAATCGGTATGCTACTTCGTGTAGTGAAAACGAATTTCTTCCCATCGAAACAGATTGCGGCGAGATACCTGGGTGATTGAATGAGTCGATATTTTTTTTAAGATGTAAACCAGAATTACAGAATTACATAAAATCAATGCTATGTAATTAAAAGTAGGTCATCGTGGTCATGTTTAGTTCTTGGTTTTCCCTTGTTGTAAATAATGTGATGTCATTTAGGAGTGAAAGTTACCATGAGTGCCTATCGGTTTAAAGAATATGGATATCCAATCAATAGTGAAGCATTTTAAATTCTAGGTAGCGTTGAAGTTCTGAACAAAGCCTATCCATTCGATTCATGTCGTCGGGATTATGCTGTGAGTATTGTGGCCAAAGTGGTAATCATTTGTGGTATCATTTTTAATGATTGATCTGATGAATTATTAAATGTTGTAAAATTGAACTTCTAGTTCATTTCAAAGGGAAGCTATTTTTCAGACATCATAGAGTAGACTTGCGTTTGTAAAAGGAGATTGAATATTTTTTAAAGCATGTATAAAATCAAAGTATAAACTCTCGAGTATTAAGAGTAAATGTATCAAAGCTTTAATAAATAAATAAAAGTAAAATAAAAAATATTTTTTTGGTGTTGGATGTGTCTTTGATCCACCTAAAACTTGAATAAGGGGATCAAATGTACACATAGTGTTCCTGTGTGATGGTGATTGTGTTATGTTTGTCACATGATACTTATAGATGCTTGAGTATAGTAATATATGTCTAGTCTTTGACACATTTAATTTGACAAACAAGCACTTCACATAATTCAAGTTGCCATAACATCAACGTTCATCCACAAATTAAAGAGAATTATGGTACATAATCAAATGGACACGTCAATCTAAGCAGCAACTAGTATTCAAATCTGAAGATCAAATCAACTTTGAAATCAAACATTAGTTGAACAGTATACTTGCAATAGTCCTTTTTTAAGTTTACTTGTATTTTTGAAATAAAGTCAAGCTGAATTTGTATTTGGGTGCATTTTCGGTTGAACCCGACACCCTTCATTCTCAGTGTCCATCAATCATTGTAAAAACACATTTTGGGGTGCATTCTGCACAATACCCTAAAATTGACATATAATCAAGTGAGCGTGAAATAAATTCAAGCGAGCGTGAAAACAAGCAAGTGCAAGCAAGCGAGTTCAAGTGAGCATGACAATGGGTAAAGGAGGAAAAAGATTTCAAAATGATAATTAAAACATCAAAGAACTTCAAGAATCCTTAGAAAAAATAGAAAATCAAGTTGTTGAACTTGACGACCAACTTGAAATGAAGGAGCAAGTGATTAAATTCCTTCAACTACAAATTTTCGAAAATAAAATGAATGATGCTACTTGGGATACAGATAACCTAATACAAGTTTGCGAAACGACGACTTTGACTTATGATTCCTTATCTAGTGATAAGAAGGAATCCTTGATAAACAATTTTGAAGGTGATAATTTCAATGTGCTCCAGCATCGACAACATTCTAAACTAGTTCTTGTTCAGAACAATCCTTTCTATGATGATAATGTTTCATATCAATAAAGAGTGCAACAAAAATTCAATAGGAAAAATGAAAAAGTAGTATCCATTGAAGATGAAGCTATCTATGAACCTATAGTTCAACCATTTTCTTTTGAGTTCAATGACGAAAACATTTCAATGGTGCGGCAACATGCAGAGAATTAGCTTCAAATAATTTCAAAGCAACAACTTCAAAATGATCTTTCCAAGCCCATCATCAGACCTTGTGAATAATTTATTAACAACAAGCATAGAACATGACTTAGATATGAAAATGATCTGAATTTTCATATTCCAGACTCCTCCAAAACAATTCAATTTGTGAGTGCAGGATTTCTTCATGTAAATTTGACTTCACCTGTTCCAGTTAAAATTCAAACTGTCAAGTACCGATATTGTCAAAGAATTGGTCATATGGAATATCAATGTTTTGATCTCCATCCTTGTGGAAAACGTAATCATGTATTAGAAAAATGCACGGGGGCTTCACTTGTTGACCAATATCCTATCACGTTAGTTCATATTGTGGGTTTTAAAATTATTAAAAATTGAACCAATATATTGCAGGCATTGGGGGGATGAGGGGTTTAAGGTGGGGGTGGGTAGGGTGGTTTATAAGGATTGAGGTATAAAAAGGGGTGGGGAGGAGGTTTTAAGTATTGGGAGGGGGTTTCAACAAAAAGAGTTTGGGTCAATATCTCTAGAAATTAAGGGTATTGTTTAATATCCCACGATCACACGTGCTATGTGAGATGTTCACTAAGTGAAGTCCCCATGGAAAAATGTTCCAAGAGAAACACGCCTACAAAATTAAATATTCACTATGGGTGGATCAATCCTTGGAAATGGACATCAACAATCAAGAAATCACATTAGTATTACCGAAGAATACAATCTCGAGTAAATACTCATCTTGTAGCATATAATTTTTTTGCACCTAATTGAGTATAACTCTAGTGGTCCCCTTATGGCATAGCTTTTGAGCATGGCCCTCACGGGATGAGATAACATGTGGATGTTTCCACATGCCCACTTTGAGTTGAAATCTAAATGGTACTCTCTTTCATATTAAAGGGGAGGGGGGGGGGCACATTTACAAAATATTGTTTCTTTTTAAAGGGGGAGTAGTTATGATACAATGGTGAATTGGTTCATGGTAACCCACATGAAAACCCATATCTTCTCACCTTTCAGCTGACAAAGGGGGTGAATAATGATAATGGTTGTCGTTCTTCAAGTTTCGACAACAAAATTATGTATATGGCAGACTTTGAAACAAAACTCTGGATATGGAAATTTTTTTGTAGATGGCAGACTCTGATACACCACTATGAAGATTGTAGATGACATACTCCAAAATTTCCAAATGGGAAACAAACAACAAAAGTCTGAAGATGACAAAATCAAATACATGATGCATTGGCATATTGATCGACACATGACGGTGTTGAAATATTCAGAAGGTTTTTCAGTGATTCACTAATTGTATAATGGTGATACTATATGTTCACCAATTAGCAGAAGACACCAACCTCTTCTAGCTAAATCACTTGGAAAATGATGGAATTGTCAAGCAATTTGGGAATGTTCAAACATGACAGTTGTTCACTCTAGAATTTCAGTGCTCTTCAAGTTCATTTTAGATGAACCATTCAGAATTGAAATTTGACGATTTTTCATGCATATTTTTCAATAAAGCACATATGAAGGCTTCTGAAAGATCCAACATATCAACTTCAAAATTAGTGTTTATTGCTTAGTTGATACATGTACATAAACTTGTGATTGAGAGGGGGAATGTTAGCCTTATGGCTTAACCTAACAATCACAAAATTAATATTCTCACCTTTATTTGTACTTCTTATTTAGGATATTAGACATTTAACCTAAATAATGACTAAGGGATTTTGGATAAGATTGCCTAGCCTAGTCACCATGCAAAGGTGTTAGAATTTAGAGCAAAATCTGTCCATGAGGTGGCATTCTTTTTTGTACTATATAATGGTACTATCTGTCTGAATATAATTGATTAAAGGTTTTTTTCTTTTCCACCATATTTTTCCCATACATGTTTCTTCATATTTATATGGAAATATTACACCCTACACATTATGTCCAATGTTTATATAGAAATATTACATCCTAATAAAATCTAAGCATTATTCCTAATATTACAGACTTCAGTGTTATTGGATTATGATGCATACCAATACCATAATTTTCTGTTATTGAATTATGATGCACTTTGAAATTCAATTATACTGCAATGGAACGAATAATAATTATCCTATCAATTCAATTCAAATGATAAGGAGTGGAATAGCCATCATGAATTGTCCAAATTTTGTGTAAATAAATTGAGCGTAAAATTGAAAATCATACTTCAAAGGTGGCAGAGATGAAAAGTTCAAAGCTGCATAATATTCCAACTTAAAATATATATTAAAGATAATCAAGAATACAACTAACCAACGTAGTAGGTAATTTTAGAGGCAAGATTTAGATTATCATTCTAAACCATTTGTTTAATGTAAACTAAAAACTCTCAAATTCCATAAGTAAGTCAAAGTGGGGTTTCCTACCCTGTAGATTTATTTTCAAATATCCTATCCACCTGTAAATCAATGACTCAACATCGGTTTTACTGGCCCTGCATTCCTTTTCAGTTGTCACTCACATATTTCAATGATCCTAAATAAAATTAAAAGTATGATCTACTTGTTGAATTGCATAGAGTAACTATGGTGTTTTTGGAGTATCCCATGCATTTCCTTGGGTATAAATGTTAGAAAAGAACCAATTTCTCAATGAAAACAGTGTCTTAAATAGGATACAAAATTCAAAACATCGAAGAGCCAAACCAGTGATTTCAAAAGACAACTTTCACATATTTATGAAGTTCAATTATCAAACCATACACTTCAACAGTCAAATAAATAATATGTATTAATCGTGAGTTTGGTGTTGTGTATATAATGTTTGCTTAGTTGTGATGGATATGGTTTTGGCTATAGATATTTGTTTAAAGTTTCACCTTTTTTCAATATTTCATAATATATTGTTTCTAAAAAACACTTCTACAAGATCCAATAAGTTATATGTTTTAAAAACACTTTTACACTATCCAATAATTTATATTTTAACATATACATTATTTATCACCAGCATAGATCCTTTTGAAACGGATGTACCAAGCATCGAGAGGGATCAAATCTCTCAAGGTGCAAACCTTTTTTTGAGGAAATGTGTAATCCAATGTTTATGGTTTTAGTTTATCTAATTTATGTTTTTTCATATATATGCAATTCTAAATAATTTAAATTTAATTTAAGCCTATATGTTATTTTTAATAATATTTTATTATTTTTTATAAAGGACACTTGTAACTCTAGAAGGAGTTACACACCTCTACTCTATAGGGCTGTAGAATGCACTTCTTCCATGCAATAAATTTAGTTTAAGCCTATATGTTATTTTTAATAATATTTTATTATTTTTTATAAAGGACATGTTTCAACTCTAGGATGAGCACGAAAGGAGTTACACATCTCTCCCCTACTAGGGTGTAGAATGCACCTCTTTTGTGCAACTAGGTTATTAAAATACACAATCTTCACCTAAAAAGAATAAATTGTATTTTCCTAAATGGAAAGGATTATGTTGTTGGCTGGTTTATCTAATATATTTACAAAGCATTGGAAAGAGAGTTTTGAATGAAGATTTCAATCTCAGCCTAGTTGCTTCAAAACTATTTAAGTAAAAGATAAAATAAAATAACAGTGTGACATAATGATAGTTCGTACTCCTCTTGAATGGCAGTCCATAAAGAGATCAATGCATACCTTCATGAAGAAGCAACATTGTGGCCACCATTGCAAGTAATATGGATTTATCCTATGTTCTCTACCAAAAATAAAAAGAACAAGTACAAAAATTCTCCAACAAAACATTGTCCTCCTTGTCATCGGAAGTGCCAAGTGCAGTATTTAATAATGTAAGACCTAAAGAAACGAAAGTTTGAAACCTTGGAATTTCCTCTACTTGTATGTTATTACACCCCACCATATCCAATTTTATGAGGTTTTGGACACCACAAAGCCCTCTTATTATCTTTTATAAGCGACACCCCATCAAATCTAGAGATATCAGTGTTGCTGGAAATGCTCCAACTTCGACCAAATCATTACAGAAGGTGACGGAGAGATGTTGAAGGTTTGGACAAACACCATCAATAAAGGATGCCTCAGATACTTCTATGTCATTCATATGTAACGCTATCATGTACCCATACCCAATGTACCATGTGGAATTAAAAAATTCTTTTAGAACCTCTATCCTTCTTTCAATACACAGGGCATGGGTGATGCACACACTCTTCAACATTCATTCTTAGGCTCAAGAACCACTGTAACAATCCTTCCACCATCAACAAATTCACTCTGTGACCAGAAATTCACTTTTCGTAGTGAACCTGTCCTTTCTACACTCTGCTTTCCACATTCCCCTTTCTTCCTTCCACTTCGAAATCGAGAATAGAAAACATAGCATGCGGCGGAGTCATTCAAGCCACATTCCACCTTTCGCCCTTTTGTCTCCCGCCTTCGGAACTCGGGAATCAGAGACATAACTTTTGACACATTTCTACCTTCTACATTCTGCCTTTCCTCCCTCCAGTGTGGAACTCAGAAAGCTAACTTTTTACCTTAACATTTTTCCATTTCTTCGCCTCCCTCCTTTCTCCTTCTGTAGGAATATTTCGAGGTGCGGAAAACACACTTTCTGCCTTCGATTTTTCTATTCTTCGGAATTCCACTTTTTGACCTCGAACTTTGGGAATTGAAAAATCAAATTTTCCGTATAACTTTTTCCTTGTTTTCCTCTTTCTCTTTCCACCTTTCACAGGTGGATCCTAGGGTGCGGTAACAAACATTCTTCCTTGTTCAACTTTTCTCTTCCACTTTCCTCCTTCCACAGGCAGATTCAAGGGTGCATAAACACTTAAGTCATATGCATTCTGACTTCTGCAACCAGGCTTCTAGCCTCCATGACCACAACCAAATGCATTGAAATGTACAAGGCAAATATAGATGCAAATGCAGGAACATTCATCAATAGTAAAATCTACTGAAACATTAACAAGCATTCATCATGTCTATTTCGTTCATAAAAAAATACATTGCATAAACAAGAATAACATAGATACTTATCTTGAAGATGAAGTTTTCCCACAACTAGCTATGTCATTGCAACCTTCCACCCAACCATAGTCCAGTTGTGTTCATTAATCTCTCAACACAACTACCACCCGGGCATGAATTCCACAAGGAACTAGGGAACATCAAACTCACACACCACCAGATTATGTCACACATAGTAAATCCAACCTTCAATTGGGTTTATCATAATTTCTAGCCAAGCCAACACACAGTTGGGTTTATGATGTTGCATGCATACAGGCTAAACACTGCTGGGATTATCAGGCTGCATAGACATGCTAGCTAGCAGTTGGGTTTCACAGGATACACAACCAAGCCAACTAACAGATGGGTTTCACAGGCTAACCAACCAATCCATCACACTGTTGGGTTTATCAGACTACACAAATTCAATCCAACATTCACAATAAGGACCATCCAATCCAACTAACTGATGGGTTTCACAGTCTAACCAACCAAGCCATCACATTATTGGGTTTCATAGGATTACTTAGCCAAGCTAGCATACAGTTGGGTTGCATAGCCTTTCTAGCCAAGGATTACACAGAAGACCAAAATTTACAACAAGACACAACCAATCCAACTACCAGTTGGGTTTGTCAGGCTGCTCATCCAAGACAACTAACCGATGGGTTTTACAGGCTAACCAACCAAGCCATCATACTTTTGGGTTTCACAAGCTTACTCATCCAGGACAGCAGTTGGGTTTATCAGGATACTAAGGTAGTGGATAGGAATAATTGATAAGCTAGTGAGCTCATACACAAATATAAGGACATCCTCATAAGATCTATTTGGCATGACATCCCCATTACCTACACACCCAACACAAGGAAGTATCCCTTCTCTGCTCCACAGTCCCTTGGGCTATACCTTCCCTTCCATTGCTCTTCAGGATGTGCAGAGAAGATTCACCAGTCACTCTTATCTTATTGTGAGGTTCTCCACTAGGTTTATCAAGCAAATTCAACGTCTCTTCCACTCCTAAGTCTTGCATACAGTTCAGACCCAAACGACGGTGCACATCACAACAAACCACAAGGATTCACTCTGTAACATAGAGAAATGGGGTCTCATACCACTTTGTAGTTCAGGATAACATTGTGAAACCACAACTAAGGTCTCAACAAAGGAAAATATAACTTGCTAATCACATAGAAATACCACAGTGTAACACAGGAGAAACACTCCATGTCTCAGGATGATAAACAACCATGAACCACAATGAACAAAACATAAAATGGTATACTGGAATCAGTAGAATGGAATGGAACGATCAACCCATTCATGTGAATACCGGGATGATGGACTGGGAACGCATCCCCATGATTGCTTGCTTCAAAAGAAAGAACACGACTTCTCGAAACTGCAGCTGCAGGTTTGCTCAGATTGTGGGCAAGCTCAATCACGTAATTGACTAACATGCCTTGCTCTGCCCAAGGAATTAACTACCTCAATCGATCTTCTAGAAGAAGAGGACAAAAGGTAGTTGAGNACCCTATTTGCTCATGAGTTTGACTAACTCCCCCCCCCCCTATTCCTTGTGAAATCATGCCCCCATCTCTTTCATGTTGTAGTGCATAGCTAGTAGTGGTATTTTGTTAAATTGTAGATTTACACGATATCTCAAAATGCTCTGTGCTTGATCAGACTCATAACCATAGGAATCAACCTTGATCACCTATGCACAAAACTCTAATAATGGAAATGCCTTAGCCTTGAGATCATTGTCATGATTTGAATACAGTATATATATCATGTACAATTTAATACCATGGGGTCAAAACCAAAGCATTACATTCCTCTCCCCCTTGGGGTCAAAACCAAGGTGTTACATTCCCCTCCCCCTTCAATAGCACTGTCCTTAGTGCTTCACAAAATTTAACAAAAATGGATGTGCCAATCACATGGCATCCTCCAGCTCCTACGTAGCTTCATCAAGTCCGTAGTGCTTCCATTGCACCTTTACCTGTCCAACGGCTTGATTTCGGAGCACTGTGACCTTCCTATCGAGGATGCACAATGGCTCGGTTTGGAACTCTCCCTCGAGTTCCACCTGAATCACATCCCAATTTATCACATTGTTAGGGCATGTACATATTTCTTAAGCAAAGAAATGTGAAAAACATTATGAGCTCTAGTGATAGCATGCAATGCAAGTCTATATGAAACCGAACCTATTCTTTCAATCACTTCAAAAGGCCCACAAAATCTAGGTGACAACTTGGCACAAGTTCCAAGCTTTAAGGAACTCTTCTTTGGCCTCAGTCTAAGGTAAACAGGATCCCCAACAATGAACTCTCTATGCACTCTATGCTTATCTACACATATTTTCTATCTATCTTGGGCTACTTTCAAGTTCCACCCGATCTTTTCAACCTCTTGCTCCATTTCCTTGAGCGATTCTGGACCAAGAACAATCCTGTACACTGGATTATCCCAAGTCAATGGTGTCCTACACCTTCTTCCATACAAGGCTTCATATGGACTCATTCCCAATGATGCTTTGTTTTCCATTATTATAGGAAAACTATACCAAGTGTAAATACTCTTCCCACTTGGATGGTTAGTCCATCACATACATGTGAACCATGTATTCAAGCACCTGCTTCAATCTCTTTGTTTTCCCATCAGTCTGAGGATGGTAGTTTTTGCTGAAGTTCAACTTTGTACCCAAATCTGCAAACAAACCCTTCCAGAAATTGGAAGGGAACTTGGTATCCCTGTCAGAAATTATTGCCTTAGGAAGTCAATGCAATCTGAAAATATCCTTCATGAATATCTTTGCAATGGCATCAGCTTTATATGTGGACTTAACTAGTATAAAATGTGATTCCTTTGTCAACTTGTCCACCAAAACCATAATGGAATCATGTTTTCTCACAATCATTGGAAATCCTGTAAGAAAATCCATGGGAAAAAACTTCCCATGTCCATTATGGGATTGGTGAAGGATGCAACAAACCTACTAGGTGTTGATGCTCAACCTTCACCTGCTGACATTTCATGCACTTAGAAATATACTCAGCAATGTCCTTTTTCATTCTTGGCCAAAAATATTGCTTTTTCACTGTAGCAATTGTTTTTTGATATCCTAGGTAACCAAAATATGGACCTTGGTGGATTTCATCCATAACAATTCTCATCAAATCTGCCACATTTGGAATATAAATTCTGTTCTTATAAGTAAGAAGTGCATGCTCTTCCAATTTATATCCCTCATAGTTCTTTTCAAGGCTTTGCTGCCGCAACTTGTCCTTGATCTACACACACATTTCATCTTCAACAGTATGATTAACAATATGTTGCCTCAAATCTAGTTGGAAAATACTAAGATATGCCACATGCATTTTATGTACCTTCCTGTTGAGTGCATCAACCACTTTATTTTCTTTTCCTTTTATGTGTTTGATTTCAAAATCAAACTCACATAGAAACTCCAACCATCTAGCTTTTCTAGCATTTAGAGTTGGCTGATCAAACAAATATTTCAGACCACAGTGGTCTGTCCTTAGCTCAAACTTTCTGTCGAAAGTAATGCCTCCACATCTTGAGAGCATGTACTATGGCTGCAAGTTCTAAATCATGATTAGCATAGTTCTTCTGATGCTCCTTCAACTTTCTTGACTCAAAACATACCACGTGGTTGTCTTGCATAAAAAATCCTCCAAGTCCTTTATTACATGCATCAATACAGACCACAAAATCTTTTTTTGGGTTTGCAACTTTCAAAATTGGTGCACTTGTAAGAAGACTCTTCAACTATTGGAAGCTCTCCTCAAATCTTGGTGTCCATTCAAAATTTATCCCCTTGTTTTGAAAAGAAGTGATTGAATGTGCAACCTTGGAGAATCCTTCATTGAATCTCTTGTAGTATCCTGCAAGTCCCATAAAATATCTCACATCTGTCACATTTATTGGGGTTGGCCAATTCATAATAGCTTCAATCTTTTTTAGGGTCCACATATATAGCCTCCCTCGAGAGCATGTGACCCAAGTAATGAATTCTATATTTATATAATTCACACTTGCTCAACTTTGCATACAGCTTATGCTCCCTTAGCAATCTCAATGTCAGTCTAGATACCTGCTGAAAACACTATTCATGAGACACATGAATGTAGCTGGTGCATTTGTGGTACCACTACAAACTCATAGTTTCCATACCTTGTTCTAAAGGTTGTCTTATGAATATCTCCATCCTTGATTCTTACCTGATGGTAAACCCGACCTCAAGTCAATCTTGGAAAACATGTTTGCTCGTCTCATTTGATAAAAAAGGTCATCAATTCGAGGTAAAGGGTATTTATTATTCACAGTGACTTTGTTCAACTATCTGTAATCAATGCATAACCTCAATGTACCATATTTCTTTTTCACAAACAGAACTAGTGCTCCCCAAGGAGACACACTTGACCTGATATACTTCTTTTACAACAACTATTGTAGCTGCATCTTCAGCTCTATCAATTATGGGGTGCTCATTCTGTAGGGTGACTTGGACACTGGTGCTGCTCCTGGAACAAGGTCAATTGTAAAATCAATGTCCCTCTTTGGAGGAAGCCCTGTAATTTCATCAGGGAAAACATCCCTAAATTCCTGCAATACAGGAAAGTCCTCCAACCTAGGAGTTTCATTCTATGTTGCATACAATATGTAACCTTTCCCACCGAACTTCTTTAGCAACATGGCTGAAATCCTCGTAACAGAAATCACCTTTGGAATACCTCTTACAACTCTTGGGTTTCCTTCTTCATCCATGCATTCAAAAGTCTTGTTGTAACAATCAAGATTTAACCTGTGCACTTCTAACCAATCCATTCCAATAAGAATGTCATAGGAACCAAGTGGAAGAACATTTAAATCTGCATAGGTGAATAACCCATCCATGACTAGTGGACATTTCTCTACCACTTCACTATTCTTTCTCTTTGTTCTAGGGGCCAGTTGAACTAACCATGATTTGCTATGATTTAACTTCTTAAAATAACAAATCTCAGCAATTCTACGAGTAATATAACTATGAGTAGATCCATGGTCAATCAAAACAGATACAGATTGCTCAACAATATTACCTTCAACTTCAACCACAATTGATTAATGATTTGCTAGGAGGTCCTCTAGGGCTGCATAAATTCTAGGTACAGTCCTTCCTACTTGACCCATAGTTTTTGCTTCTTGAATGTTGTGAACTTGCTTTACATATCCATTCTCAAGTGGACAGTTCCTGTGCATATGGTTTTCTCCACATCTCCAACATTGGAGTGGTTCTCCGATCTCTCTTGGGTCTCTTGGCTTGTCTCCCATCACTTTGGATGGCTTAGTCGCAGCTTGTGATGGCTTCCTTTGCTGATTTTAGAAGTTAGAGAGTTTGAAACCTTTCTTCCTTTGGTCAAAATTTTCCTTCTTCTTGTCCTTTCATGCCTTATGGATATCCATTTTTCCTTTGTTCTAATCATAGCAATACTTAACCTTCTTGATATCCTCTTATAGACTTCTAGGTTCATCAAATTCAATCATGTCTTTGTAAGAATGAGGTATCCCACTCAAAAAACGTTGAATTTTCACTTTATTGTCCCTGGTATACCTGACATACCTCAGCATATCCAAGAATTTGTTTGCATATTCTTCCATAGTCAGTTTCCCCAATCTCAGCTCATGGAACTCTTTAATCTTATCATCATAGTACATGTCAGAGAGGTACTTCTGCTTGAAGTACTTCTTGAACTACTTCCACACAATCTTTATGTCATTGATCTTCTTCACCTTCTTGAGGTGCTCCCACCATATGGATCTTCTTCCATTTATATTGAAGATGGCTACCCTTGTCTTCATATTTCCAGAGTAGTCTTGGACTTGGAAATACTTCCTCAATATCCCAAGAATCCAAGCTTCAACTTATTGATCAGTCTTTATCAGCTTCTTGATTAGTCTTTATCTCACCATTAAAGGTAGGAGGCCTTGCTTTCTTGAATTCATCACGTGAACTATTCCTGTAACACCTCTTCCTCTTATTCCTATGAGATGAAGAGTTTCAACCCCCAGTGGATCCTTCAGAGTTAGATGATCCACTAGAATACCTTCTTCTTCTTCTTCTGGCATTGCTCTTACTTTCTTCTGGATTTACTTCCCAATGCCCAGATTTCATCCGCCTTTGGATGTCTGTCAAATTCTGCAACATGGAAGTATTCATATGATTCTGCTCTTCCTGAGATTTAACCATCACTTCATTATCTTCTCTGTAACTTTGCATCTACACCCTTAATCTTCTCATGGTGGCTACAATATCTAGGGGAGTCTCTTGATATGTTCTCCCATTAGATTCTGTCTCAACATTTCCAACTCTAATTTTCTCACCCATGACATCCGCCTCAGGCCCATAGGGGTCTTGTGCATCATTCATGTTGTAGGTTCTCATCGCCGAGCAACAAACCAACTCTTCCAACTACACTATGACCCTACAAAAATGTGTTAATAAACACGATGTTAGACAATCTCAGAAATTCAAAAACACTCACTGTCTGTTCACTGCAAGTGTGGACGGTCGAGATCGTGGTAGAACCAGATCTATGGTCAAGGTGAACTTCGTAAATAAAAGAACAAGGAGGATAAAATGCGATGAGTTGTGAAATTAGAAATAATCTCCATGAAGGAGATTTAATATCAACAGACGAGGTTGATCCTCAAGCAGATCAACGACCGACAACAATTTCACTAGGGAGAACTAGCGTGGACAAAGAAAATTTTGTTGTGCATGATAGGAAATGTGTGTAAATGACATGTCCCCTCCCCATTGGATATTTCCCTTGAATATTAGAGGTATGAAAGTCACTTTATGGAGCGCAAAATATTTATGTAATTGGGATCATTGTCAATTTGAAGTCCTCTCTTTATCGAGTGCTGCCTGGGGCATTTGGCCAGGTTAGTTAGACTTAGCAGTTCTGCTAAATAACACTCTGTCTTGTTGTAGTTTTCTCTTAGATACTATTTAACTTGGCCCATTAGGCCCAATTTTGCAACCAACCTGGAGGTATTTTCAACTGTTCATTCTGGCCCACTCAGGCCCAGTGCTGCAACTCGCAACTCTGATACCACAATGCAATGTACCCATACCCAATGTACCATGCAAAATTAAAAATTTCTTGAAGAACCTTTATCCTTCTTTCAATACACAGGGCACGGGATGTGCACACACTCTTCAACATTCATTCTTAGGATAAAGAACCACTGTAACAGTCGTTATGCCATCAACAAATCCACTTTGTGACCAGAAATTCACTTTCCACACTGAACCTATCCTTTCTACACTTCGCCTTCCATAGTCCCCTTTCCTCTCTCCTATTCGGAATCGGGAATCAAAAACATAGTGTATGACGGAGTCGTTCAAGCCAAGTTCCGCCTTTTGCCTTTCGTCCTTCCACCTTCCACCCTTCTTCCTCCCGCCTTCGGAACTCGGGAATCGGAGACATAAATTTTGACGGAATACTTTATCCACGTTTTCTCCTTCCACATTTCACCTTTCTTCCCTCCAGTGCAGAACTTGCAAATTAGAAAGCTAACTTTTTACCTTAACCTTTTTCCCATTTTCTGCCTCCCTCCTTCCTCCTTCCGTAGGAAGATTCTAGGGTCTGGAAAACACACTTTCTTCCTTGGATTTTTCTATTCTTACGACTTCTGCTTTTCGACCTCAAACTTTAGGAATCGAAAAATCAACGTTTCCTTATAACTTTTAGCTCGTTTTCCATTTCCACTTTATTCCTTTCGCGGGAGGATCCCGGGTTGCGGAAAACCAACATTCTTCCTTGTTCAAGTTTTCTCTTCTGCTTTCCTCCTTCCGTAGGTGGATTCAAGGGTGTGGAAACAACTAAGTCAGATACATTTTTGACTTCTGCAACCAGGATTCTACCCTCCATGACCATAAGCAAATGCATTGAAACATATAAGGAAAATATAGATGCAAATGTAGGAACATTCATCAACAATAAACTCTACTGAAACAATAACAAGCATTCATTATGTCCATTTCACTCATATGCAAATACATTGCATAAACAAGAATAACAAAGATACTTATCTTGAAGATAAAGTTTTCCTGCAACTAGCTATGTCGCTGCAACATTCCACCAAACCATAGGCCACTTGTGTTCATCAATCTCTCAACACAACTTCCACCCCCGAGCTAGGCATGAATTCCACAAGGAACTAGGGAACAACAAACTCACACATAGCCAGATTATGTCACACACAATCAAGCCAACCTTTAGTTGGGTTTATCAAACTGTCCATCCAAGCCAACACATAGTTAGGTTTATCGGGATGCAGGCATAGAAGCTAAACAATGTTGAGTTTATTAGGATACATAACCAAGCCAACTAACAATTGGGTTTCACAAGCTACATAACCAATCCAACTAACATATGGGTTTCATAGGCTAACCAACCAAGCCATCACACTGTTGGGTTTATCATACTGCGAATAGTCAAGCCAACATTCACAATAAGGACCATCCAAGCCAACTAATGGATGGGTTTCATAGGCTAACAAGCCAATCCATCACACTGTTGGGTTACACAGGTTTATTCAGCCAAGCTAGCATACAGTTGATTTGTACAGGCTCTCCAACAAAGGATTACACACAAGGCCAAAATGCACAACAAGACACATCCAAGCCAACTACCATTTGGGTTTATCAAGATGCTCATCCAAGCCAACTAACTAATGGGTTTCAGAGGCTAACCAAAAAATCCATCATAGAGGTGGGTTTCACAGGATTACTCATCCAAGCCAACTAACTAATGGGTTTCAGAGGCTAACCAAAAAAGCCATCATACAGGTGGGTTTCACAGGATTACTCATCCAAGCCAACATACAGTTGGGTTTATCGGGATACTAAGGTAGTGGATAAGAAGAATTTCTAAGATAGTGAGCTCGTGCATAGAGCTAAGGACACCCTCACAAGATCTATCTGGCCTGGCATCCCCATTACCTACACACCCAACACAAGGAAGTATCCCCTTCGCTGCTCCAGAGTCCCTCGGGCTATACCTTCCCTTCCAGTTCTCTTCAGGATGTGCAGAGAAGATTCACCAACCACTCTTATCTTATTGTGAGGTTCTCCACTAGGTTTATCAAGCACATTCAATGTCTCTTCCACTCCTAATTCTTGCATATAGTTGATACAGACGGGAACCCCAAACAACCATTATCCCATCCACTTTCCCCACGATTTAGCTTGATCTACATTCAACAAACTCTAAATTTTTCTACTTGTCCAAATATTTCTTCTCCCACAACTCTATTGCGTAGATCTGCTTCCACAGGTTCAATTCTGGAAGACAGGTTTCCGCAAGCTTGCTTTTCCACAATTGTCTTTCCGCAATAGATTTCCCGCAACTCTGTTTCCCAATTTGCGGATTGCAAAAATTCCCAAATTCCAAATATTACTTCTGCAATTTTGCAGCCGCAACACTCCTTTCCATAATCGGATTGAGGATTGCTGATCCAACTTTTCCAGAAGTTGAACTTCCGCAATTTCCCTTCCGCAATTCCTTTTCCGCAACACTTTACAACCATTGATTTCATGCGGCTTCCTTCCTGACCGTTTATGTGAGATTAGATGCGGATCTCATCTTATCTTTGCAGATCCTTTATCTTCCTTATACCTTTATTTTGCTGGATTATTTTGGAATGTTAGATCTCTTGCGATTTTGATCTCGTCCGTTGATCTGCTATCTCCAATGAAACTTCACTTAACCTTGCGTATTTTATATCTTCCACTCACGTTCACTTCGTGATTATTTCCCTGTTGTCGATCCATCTTCTTGAGATGTTTATAGCTGTCCAATCTCTGCTAAACTTGACTCCCATGACTTCATAATTCTTCATTGATTGATTAAAGGTCCAATCAATTAAATTCAATCGATCTCTCTTTGCTAGATCTACGCAACCTTTTCGTGGTCTTACACAACCTTTGTAATATACAGCTATTTCAAGCCCTAATTTTAGACTATGCATACACCGATTTATCAATAATTAAGAAATGTCATCAATCATTCAATTCATGAAATCATACATTCAAAAATAATTGTAATCACACACAAAGATACGATGAAATAGGCTTTCCTTCTTTCAATACAATGAAATTGTACGTTCATGATTATTTCAGAACCTGCATTTTGATCTCCTTAGTCTGGTATAACTACAACCAATGACCTTTTCCTGAATTACAATGATTTGGCCACTCCTTATCTAGATTGAATGGCTGCCTCTAGCTCTTTTGGCCACTTTTGTCTCTCCCTTTACTCCCTTCTCCTTTTGCCTCGAAGGCTTGCAAACATATATACAATAGGATTCATGAACCCATTATAGCTTAGATCCTCAATATACTCAACAATCTGCTAACTAATTCTAAATAAAGCAACATAATCAACCCTATCGCAATGACTCGCTCATGAGAGCCTTGACCCTTATCGAATGCTACCATTTGACATGGTATTAGTTGCATTACCCATTAAATGACTGATCACTCACCTAATGACTCATAAACTATATAGAATAATACTCAACATAGATTTATTTACAATGTAATATTCTAAGGATTATTAATTCATGATATGAAGACCTCTTCTAGGTCTGATCAACCATTGAGCTTAGACTTGAATGGAGAGCAGGATGCCCCTGCATCAATAGTTTAGACCCAAACCAGGGTACACATCATAGAAAACCACAAGGAGACACAACAACACAAAGGATTCACTCTTTAACATAGAGAAATAGGGTCTCATACCACTCTGTAGTTTAGAATAACATTTTTACACCTCAACCAGCATCTTGACAAAGGAAAATACTTGCTAATCACATAGCAATACCACAATGTAATGCAGGAGAAATGCTCTGCATCTTAGGATGATGAAAAACCATGAACCACACTGAAAAGAATGTACAATGTTATGCGGGAATTGGTAGAATGGAATGGAATGACCAAACTATTCAGGTGAAGACCTTGATGACAGACTGGGCACACATCCCCATGATTTCTTGCTTCAGAGGAAAGAATTCGGCTTCCACAGACTGCGGCTACACGTTTTCTCATATTACAGGCAAGCTCAGTCATATAACTGACTGCCATGCCTTGCTCTACCCAAGGCATTAAATGCCTCAATTGGTCTTCTAGAAGAAGAGGACACAAGGTAGCTGAGGGTTTATGGGTTCCCTCAGTGACATCTGTTCTCACCCTATTGGCTCAGGAGTTTGACTAACTCCCCCCCCCCTTATTCTTTGTGAAATCATGCCCCCATCTCTTTCATGTTGCAGTGCATAGCTAACTATGGTAGTGTATTAAATTGTATATTTACATGATATCTCAAAATGCTTTGTGCGTGACCAACACCATAACCATAGGCATCAACCTTGACCACCTATACACAAAACACCAATCAATGGCAGGTCCTTCGCCTTGAGCTCCTTTCCATGATTTGGATACAATATATCCATCATGTACAATTTAATACCATGGGGTCAAAATTGGGGTATTATATTCCCCTCCCCCTTGGGGTCAAAACCGAGGTGTCACAAACACTTGGAGATAAAGAATTTATTTTTCTCCTTCAACCTTTCTAAATGGTATTTGGTGTAAAGGACACCTGTGTACTTCTAACTTTGTCAACCTGTTCATCTTCATGAAATCTGGTGGTAAGTTTTGTATTCCACAATTCCATATGTCCAACAATTTCAATTGAGTCAACCCTTCAATCGAGTCTGACAAAACTTGCAATTTCTTGCATCCATGGATAACCAATTTTTCCAATCTCGTAGATGATCGAGGGAATTTGGCAGCAATTCCAATAAATGGATTCCTAATTTCAGGACTTTTAAATTGACGAGGGATCCAATATCATAAGGAAATTTTTTTAACTTTGTATCCAACACATTCAATGTTTTCAAGGATTGTTGACGTCTAACTTGAGGAGGTAATAATTCCATTTGGAGTCAACCTGAGAGATCTAAGCATTTAAGCACAGTGACATTTACAAGTGTTCTGGTGGAGATGGTCAAACTGCAACAACCCTTTAAAAGTAGACATTGTATATTCTCCAATGAATTTGGAAGCATCTCCAAAATTTTGCACATTCCCAAGTTGAAGAAGTCTTAACTTTCCCAAAGAATCTGGAAGCACCTTTAAACATTCACATCCAGTGAGATTGATGGCATCAACATTTTTCATATTCCCCAAAGACTCTGGAAGCCTCTCCAAACGTTTTCACATTTCGACGTTGATGACATGGATTTTGGTTATCTTACCAATATCTAGAAGCATCTTTACACATACACATCCAATGAGATTGATAGTTGCGAGAGGTCTCAAATTCCATAACGAATCTGGAAGCATATTCAAACTTTGGAACCAACTAAGGTTAATCTGGAACCCATAATGAGCATCCTCTATTATGGTTGGGATGTAATTGAGATATGTATATTTGAGTAAGGAGTTTGGAAATTTCTCCAAACTTATTAATGAGTCTACATTGAAGAATTTGAGACTTGTCAATTTCTCCATTGAATCTGGAAGCAACCTCAAACTTTTACACAAACTAAGATTCATGTGTTGGAGATTTGTCAACTTCCCTAAAGAATCTAGAAGCAACTCGAAATTTTCACACCCGACCAACGAGATGTGTTGGAGAATTCTCAAATCCCCCAATGAATCTGGAAACGTTGTTAGACGAGTACTTTTCATAACAATATTTTCAAGATGTTACAGGTTCCCTAATGACTTTGGAAACTTAATTAATAGTGGCGCATCAATAATCAACTACCGCAACTTCTCAGGTGCCTGTAATGTTCAAGTTTCAATGACAAGAAAGATCAAAATGTGGTTATTCTCATTTGGTCAAGTTTCAATTATAATAAAGATCAAAATGCGATTGTTCTCATTTGCAAATTAATTACAGCATCTATGTCTACCTACGTGAGAATCAGAATCCCACAACCTTTCCAATTTCTTCCCTTCCACTTTTGAAACTATCAAATGGTCCATTGGAATCCAATGAGGCAAGGAAAAGTAGGAACAGTCATTCTAGCTGAACGATATGAGGCTACTTGAGCAGACCTTCACCTTAGTGAACATGGCTTCTACAAAATCACCTTCACCTTTCTCTGGAAAACGGAGGCCTCGGAAATTAACTTGAGTTACCGCGCAACACAACCTTTTGTTTTCATGTTTTCACTTTTGTGGAAAGTCTTGCAACTAAGATATGCTTGCAGCGGAATTATTGTGCAAATTTACTGCAACTAAATTTTACCTTGACAAACTTTACTTTGGCTTTAAACTGACTTTTACTACCACATGAATTAGGTTGCGACCAACTCATGTGCGACCAAATTTCACTTCGACATAAAAACTATATATTTCCTAGTCTAAGAACTTAGGAATATGAAAAACACATTTTATTGTGGTAACCTAGGATTAATTGTGACACAACTATTGCAACTCACTTGCATTATTATATAACCAAATATTGAACAAGATTTGTCTCGAACCCTCCTGTGTATAAAAACTGGAATTTTACACGGTGAAATAAAAATGGATTCTTTGTGTCTTTCACTTACAGTAAATATAAACAACATTCACTCTGGTAAAACTAGAGAAGATATGCAGCTAAATAAAAGATTCATTCAACCATAAACTATGGATTTATATTTCTTGTGAAGGCATAACAAAATTTACAGCCGTAAATACAAACTTGGAATTTACGAGGATGTTTCACTTGTTACAGAGCTTGGCTCTTGAACACTTAGAAAAACACATAAGCTTGAGCTTAAAACTCTTCACAGAGTTTTTCTTCTTCTTCTCCACACTTCTCTTCTTCTCTCTGTCTCTCTATTCTATTTGTCTCTGTATAATATAGATTTACAATCTTCTTCATATACGAAACATCTTCCGACTCAAAATTGCTTCTCTATGAAGCTACCGACTAAACATTAAAGACTGTAATTACTATCTAGCTAGAAACTTAGCTTCAACAATTAAATGCAATTGGATTACATATGAGAGACGTGCTCTCTTCATCATATCATATTGTTTGACATAAACTGACCTGCTACATACTTTGACAAAGTCGGCTGATGTTTTTTTCAGATCAACAAGTAATTAATATTTCCAACACACCCCCTTAATTATGAGCAGATCAAAATTTAAAACAAAATATTTCAGAGCTGAAACTTGCTCTATTCATGAAAGAGTTCATTGAACATAAATTTTCATTCCTAAATAATTTTTGAGATACTGGAGTGTATCCCTTGCCAATGGTTTTGTAAAGATTCCTGAAAGCTTATCTTCAGACCTGTAAAATTCTAAACAAATTTCTTTGTTGTTCACGGCCAGCTCTCTTATGAAATGATACCTTGTATCAATGCATTTGGTTTTCTTGTGAAACACATGATTCTTTGATAATACAATGGATGAATTTTTGTCACATAATATTGTTGTTGGTTCTTGCTGGTTCTGCGACAAATCTTTTAGCATTTTCCTCATCTAAACAGCTTGATATGCAGCACTTGTAGCTGTGACATACTCTACTTTTGCTGAAGATAGAGTTACTATGGGTTTTTTATTTGAAGCCCATGACACAACACCTATACCAAAGTGAAATGTGTACCCAGATGTGCTTTTCCTATCATATGTGCTACCTCTATTATCACTGTCAGTGTATCCAATGAGTTTAAAATTTTCTGAGGTTGAATACATAATGCCAAGTTCTTCTGTACCACTTACATACCTCAGAATTCTTTTACCTACTTGCAAGTTCTTTTACTTGCTTGCACCCTGAATCTAAATACCATATGTCACACAGACTTTCTTGGATGGTATTGGACTCAATTGGGGATGTGCATGACATCAACATTGCACTCGACAAAGTGTTGGTGCTTGCCGATTGGTTCTATCTTTGATTTCCTTGGTCATATTGCTTCTTCATGCATTCATATGCATAATGACCAAATTTCTTACAATAATGACATTGAATTTTTTATTTATCAAACCTCTAGCCACTTGGCTGACACTGACATCCATAGGAATGCTGCTGCATCCTCCTCTTGATAAATTTCTTCCTCTGCCTTTGGAATTATTTCTCCCCTCGCCTCTACCACGTGTTATGGATGATTGTGCTGCAAATGCACCTTCCAATGATGTGTTTGTTCTGCTGAGTTTGTGTTCATGATTGATGAGTGAAGCTTTCAATTCATCATTAGTGAACATCATCATGTCTTTTTGTTCTTCCAACGTCACAACCAAGGATTCAAATCTTGGGGGAAGACTTCTGATAATTTTTTCAACCACCCTTTGGTCTGCTATGGTTTCTACATGAGATTTCAGTTGATTTATCAAACCAACAACTCTGGTATAAAACAATTCCACTGACTCTGTTTCTTTCATGGACAAAGATTAAAAATCTCTTCTCAGAATATACAGTTTGGAAGTCTTTACCTTGTCCATGTTAAAAACATTGTGCCATTTAGATATTCAATCAATGAGTCAAATATTATTGATGCAGTAAAAGGATAATGAAGATACACATAGAAAAAAACAAACCACACAGGAAATGGATGAATATAGCTCTGATAATTATAGTACCATTGTCATTAATTAAATATGGTGTTACAATAGTTTACATAAGGAAGAATTCGAATCCATTAGGGAGGAATTCGAATCTACCAACTGGATGTGACTGTACCTAACTGAATAGCTAACTCATGATGTCTCAATCAATATCAGAGTCCAAATGGTTAACTCCAGATGTCTAAACAACTCGCCCAATTAGTAATAACCAGTTACCTTAGTCTAACTAAAGTGGTAGATGAGCAAAGGCGCCTAATCCACATGCAACCATGCATAACTAGCTCTAACTGAACTGATTGTGATCTAACTAAATGTAACTGGAAATTAAATAAGCTTAACTAGTTCCAACTCCAACTGACTGAAGGATTCTGGTGTCGGGACTCCCACTGGCTCCTAAAATGTAGGGATTGGTGTAGGAAGCTCCTAATATGATGCATACAAGTGCAGTCAGTGGTAGATAGCCTCTAGCAGTGTTTCCCACACTCTAGTAACTGGTACATGTGGCCGCATTAGGCCATTTGGACCCAATGGTACTAGTGGACTTAATTAATTAATTAAAACTCCTAAGTTAGGATAAAATAATGTAATATACATTATGGTTAAGGGAGGATTAATAATCCTAACACCCCCCCTGAATCCTAACTTGGACAACTATGGCTCTATAAATAAGGCCAAAAGTCACCCATATATAATCTAGAAGACAAAATGTTGCTTAATACAACTGAGTAAATAGGGAAAAACCTCATGGGAACCCCCCCCCCCCTCAAGATAAGCAGGAACGGGAAATACAAGCTATTTTTAGAAGAAAAGAAGTTTCCTCCTTAGAAAGTAACTCTCAAAAACTCTACTGCAATTTGCAGTTATATGCAGCACTATGGTTCTTATATGCAGAGATATCTTGAAGTTGTGCATGTGAACCTCTCCAAACTAATGGCTATGTCTAGAGGAATATTTCTCTTCAGAGGAAGAAGAAGGTACTCAACTGAATCAGAAATATAAACAACTGCAAGGTGAAACCTGGACCCATGTAGAGAAGATGCAATCAACTGATGAGAGAGAAAAAGTTCTTGAGAATTCAAACCATGTTAGGAACACCCAAGAAACTAATATATGGAAGCCTTGAACATCAATCCATGTGAGGTAGAATCAGCCCCAAGTGTTAGGAGCAAGTGTCCAGGTAGATGCAGAATGTCTCCAACTTTACTAGTTCTGTGAGGAGATGAGCATGTGATCAAATAGATAGGTAGAGAATCCCTGGGACTGTGGAGAGTGAATTCTTGAGCTCCATAATCTGATATAGCTTCAGAAATATCCAATAATTTACAAAATCTAATATCAGAAACCTCATAAGAGAAAAATAACATCGAATCCTCAACAACAAAATTGAAGGAGACTTGCGGTGCTTGATTTGTCACACCAAAATCAATGAAACTAGTTACAAGCAATACTAAAAGTTCTTGAATCTTAAAAGCTGAACCAAATACTATCAGATCAAAAAATAAATTGGATCCAAATTGGTTCATACATATCCAAAACTGTGCTCCACTGAGATGGTAGATGGACAATTTTCTCCTTCAAAATTCTGATTTTTGGTGCATGCAATCCTGTAGGAATTTACTGAAAGCTCTAGATTAATGAGAGTGAATGGATCACTACTAAAATCTGAAATTATTTCCAAAATATTGAAATATTTACAAAATATAATATCAACAAACTCATGAGAGAAAACTGACATCAAATCCTCGACATAAATTTTGAAAGAGATTTTTGGTACTTGATTCTTCACACCAAAATTGATGAGAACAACTACAAGAAGTACTGAAATATCTTGAACCCTAGAACCAAGTAATATAAGATCAGATACAAATAATATAATATCATATACAAATAGGTTCATATCAAATCCAAGAGTGCACTCCACCGATATGGTAGATGCACAGTTTTCTCCTTCTTCAAAATCCTGAGTATCGGTGCATGCAATTATGTAGAAATTTGTTGGAATCTCTAGATCAATGAGAGTGAATGGATCACTCCTACAATATGATATATTTCCAAATATCCAAATAATTACTTATCTTCACACCATAAACATCATTAGAGACAGAGAAATCAAATTCCTCTCCCTTTCGTGGAGAAATCACCAGTAAACTATGCACATAATTTATAATAGAAGAATCACTGGAGAATTTTTGCATAGAATAGAAGGAGAGATTTTTCTTCAATAAAAAAGATTCAAATATATTCTTTTGGATCGGCCATATGAGAATATGAGATATCAGAAATCTCATAAACTTCTGGAGCAACAGGAGAAGGAGTTACTCCAAGGAGACTTTCTTTAATTCGAAATGACTGTGTGGAAGATTATGCTTCCTCTTCATATTGAACAACTTCATCAGAGAGAGTAGAGGCCAAGAATTTTGAATAAAGAACTCTTGTGGTTCTGAATGTGCTCTCCAAATTGCTATAATAATTCTCATTATGCTTCTTAAAGGTTATATCCAGTTTTGTTCAGAGATATTTTGGGTATTCTGCAAAATCAATAAGGTAGCGCAAGCTTGGAGAAAAGGACTCACATATTGTTCCATAAGATCTATACCATGGTACAATTGTTGTGCCATTTAGATATTCAGGCAATGAGTCTAATATTATTGATGGATCAAAAGGAGAATGAAGATACACATTGAACAAATCAAACCACAGGAAACAAATGAGTACAAATCAGGTAATTACAGTATCATTGGGATTTATCCAACCATTCTCATATTCATAAGACTCTTTACCAAGTCCAATAGATACCTCATAGATACCTTGTCTCTTTAGGGATGCAATCATATTCAACTTCCATTTTGAATATCTTGTGGATGGAGTAAGAACAGGAATTGATAATATCATATCCATATGAAGTTGAACCTACAAAATATCATTGCAAAACTAAAAATATTTGAACTATGTAAGAATCATGCCTTCCCTCTCAACATGGACACCTTCTCAGGGTCTGTTACGCCTACACCACTACTATGAATAAATTCATAGGAAGCAAGGTACCCTTTTTGGTACTTATGTGGAAATCCAACTGCTTCTGTGTTCAATGGAGAGTAGACAGACATGAAGCTTGCTTGAAATGGCTCTGATACCATGTTAAAATTGATGTGCCATTTAGATCTTCAAGCAATGAGTCAAATATTATTGATGCAGTAAAAGGAGAATGAAGATACACACTGAAAAAAATGAACCACACAGGAAATAGATGAGTATAGCTCAGATAATTACAATATCATTGTCATTAATTAAATCTGGTGTTACAATAGTTTACATAAGGAAGAATTTGAATCCATTAGGGAGGAATTCGAATCTACCTACTGGATGTGGCTGTACCTAACTGACTATCTAACTCAAGATGTCTCAATCAATATCAGAGTCCAAATGGCTAACTCCAAATGTCTAAACAACTCACACAATCAGTAATAAATAGTTAACTTTGTCTAACTGAAGTGGTAGGTGAGAAAAGGTGCCTAATCCACATGCATCCATGCATAACTAGTGCTAACTAAACTGATTGTGATTTAACTTAATGTAACTGGAAATTAACTAAGCTTAACTATTTCCAACTCCAACTGAATGAAGGAGGTTGGTGCCAAGACTCCCAGTGGCTCCTAAAATGTAGGTGTTGGTCTAGGAGGCGCCTAAGTTGATGCATGCACGTGCAGTCAATGGCATATAGCCTCTATCAGTGTTCTCCATACTCTAGTAACTGGTACATGTGGCCCCATTAGGACATGTGGACCAAATGGTACTAGTGGACTTAATTAATTAATTAAAACACCTAAGTTAGGATAAAATAATCTAATAGACAGTATGGTCAAGGGAGAATTAATAATCATAATAGTCCAAACCTTTATAGGTTGTCCCCAGTGTGTCCCATACTTGCTTTGTGGAAAGTGTTGCTGCTACTATTGGGAGTATGCTTTCATGCATGGCTTGATGTATGTAGAAAAAATCTTTTCCATCTTTCTTTCTCTATTGCCAGAGGGCATCTTTCTCAGCTTGTGAGCGATTATTATATGCTATCTGATCCGTTGGTTCTATATAACCATTCTGAACAATATCCCAAATAGCTTGATCTCTGAACAAAGCCTTCATAGTTAAAGACCAATACTCGCAATTCTTTCCTGTAAAAATTGGAGTTTGCAAACTCGACATATTTGAACTAGAAGTAGAAGCCATTTTTAATTTTTAACTTTCCTTAGAAAATTACTTTTTCCCTTTTTTGACAAGATTTCTTTCCTAAACTAGCTCAAATACCAAATTTCTGGAAAACAGCAGCTGCAGCAATTAACTTGAGTTACCGCGCAACTTGAGTTACAGTGCACCATAATCTTTTGTTTTTCCCTTTTCACTTTTGCGGAAAGTCTTGCGACTAAGATATGTTTGCAACGTAATTACTACGAAGAGTTACCGCGACTAACTTTTCACCGTACTCACTTTTACCTTGACAAAATCTACTTTGTCTTTGAACCAGATTTTACTGTGACATGAATTAGGTTGCAACCAACTCAAGTTCGAGCAACTCAAGTGCGACCAAGTTTCATTTTGGCATAACAACTATATATTTCCTATTCTAAGGACTTAGTGTCACGACCTTGGACTTGGCGACACCTTCTTCACTCCCAAGAGGTGACTTGGGAGCCCATGTGGGAAAGACGGCTCAGTCGGAAGACTTGGAAAGGGGAACCTTAGCTAAGTGGCGGAATGAAGTGGGGCGTGTGGACCAAGTAAGATTGCACTCCCACAAACTAAGCCCATGTTTGGCAAGCATGACACCTTGCCACATCGGCGGTTAGCAGCACACTTGAGCCTGAGCACTCATTGATGGAAGACACCTTAGGGGACCATAGAGAATGACACCTAGAGATAAGGAATCCCTATAAAGTGTGCTCGACAACCTTGTGGACTGCGAGGGTGACACTAGTGGAAGTGCTCAACAAACGTACCATTGAACCGAGTGCCCATAAAAGGTGGGAAGGACACCACTACACAAAGGACATCAAGTGCACGCCGAGAAGGACATAGCGAGAGAGCGCCCAACACCCAACCAACTAATCCACCAGCAAGAGAGCATGAGGGGAAGTGGACCAAACTAAAGAGTATTGTGTGTGGACCCCGAGCAAGTGTGTTCGCTAAGCGAGGGTGCACGTCCACCTTTTGAGGTGTCGCTCACTCAAGTGACTCTATAAATTGACTAAGGCATTGGTCAAATCATTAAGCAAGTTTGGCTAAGAAAGAGTAGATATGCAAAAGCAACAGTCCACTAAGAAGCAGGATAGCAAGTTAGTAGCGAGGGTTTTCAGCAGAACGGTGTTGCAGCAGCGAGGAGACATTTCCTGTGAAGGTACCTAGCTTGGGGCATCTTCTTTAAACTATTATTTTTGTGTTATTTGGCATGTTATCTCGGTTGTGCGCTCGTAGGGAGATCTGTTGGTTTGGCAGCTCCCATATTATGTAATCTGCTTTATTTTAAAAGCATTTGGGGCTCTGCGGTGTGGCAACCCCACCTTTTCAAACTGGTGTGCATTTTCTTGTGTTGTTAGCTAAGTTAATGTGTAAATAGAAAACATGCTAAGTATAATGACTAAGTGATTAAATCATTTCTGCATAAGAGTAGGCGTAGTATGTTGGTGATGCATCTCGGTTTCCCATGCCCCTAGAGTGCTCCCAGGAAATGCCACACAAACTTAGCCGAGCACACCTTAGGCGCTACGCAGAGTCCCATGATAGATGGTATCATATCTGTGTTAACAGCAAAGTGCAACACTTGAGTTGACATCATTGCCGAAACTGTAGGTGCACAGTTCGAAGGACGCAGTAAGTTCTTGGTTTCCATGGGAAGTGCAGAATGACAAGTCACCTTGGGTAAGGTTCACTAAGGTACGCTCGGTTGTAGGTTTGGAGAAGGAAGATAGGACTTAGAGGTGTGTTTGCTAAAGACGGAGCTCCTTTGCATACTCTCCTGGAGGTCCTTTGCTAGACACCTCCACCACAGAGGAATTTGAAGACATAGGGTTTTTTCGGCACAAGTGTTGCAACACTTAGGTGCGCTTTTGGTTGGAGAAGCGTTCCGCAGAGTGCCTTGGAAAAGCACTCAGGAGGCTCACGAAGAGCGCTCCATCATAGTGTGTTTGGAAGAGATGCACTCTAGCACAAGAGACAGTGCGATAAGGGGAAGGACGTCCATAGAAGGAGCATTCATAGTACGCTACAATATCACGCCCCAGAGTTAACGCATCCGCAGAAAGTCGTCGATTCGTGAAGGAAGAAGGTACACTCTGTGCCAAGGAGTGCCCAACATAGAAGGTGCATTCCTGAGGGGAGTGCAGGCACCTGTAAGAGAACGTGCACTCTGTATCACAGAAGCATGCTAATAAGAGTCGCATGCTCCACAGACAGAGGCATACTCTGCAGGCGAAGAGAACGCGTCGATTAGAGTGCACCCGTAACAGACAAAGGTGTGCGCCAAGAAGGAAGCACTTGACCGCAACAGAGATAGGTACGCACTCTGCAGTAGTGCGTGACGCAGAAAGAGAATGTATGTGAAGAATGTGCTCAAGGTGAGCTCCCACAGGAGCGTCTCTCGCAGCACGTTTAGTAGTGATCTCGACAAAGAAGTGTGTGGATAGGAGCGTCCACAGCATATTGAAGTGCTTTGGGAAGCTCAACAAAGTGCACATCCCAGTTCTTGAAGGCAACGCTCGTTGGCAAGTGACGTTCAGAAAAATGTGCACTCAGAAGAGAATCCACGAGAGTTGGTGTCAGGAGGGTCCGACTAGGAAGAATGCGCATCCAAGAGCACGTGTGTCAATAGTTAGGAATGCGTGTGAAGAAGAAACACTCAGAGTAGCGTGTGCCATAGAGGAAAAGGAGCGACGAAGAAGGAACGTGCCGTGGCGTGCTCCGTAGTCGTCACTTATCACAGAAAGACACGCATGTTGAAGGTGTGCTTCGAAAGCAACACCATGTGACACATCTGACAGATGGAGCTCTAAACAGAACACGTCCACAGAGGTGTGCACTGTAGTAAAGGAACTTGGAGTGAGCTAGAAGGTACGTGCTCCATAAGAGCGCTCAGTGAAGGAGGGCCTTCATAGAAGGAAAGCGTGCTAAGGAAGAGAAACCGTAGAACATTATAGGAAATTTCAACTCAAAATGAGCCTCTTAAAAAAATTAATAAACTAATAGTTAAATAATAAAATAATATTTATTAATTTTGGAGGAAGAAAAGAAAAAAACTACTTTTTTGTTTGTATTTTCGACATATCGCCCCGTTTTTTTACTCAAATTTTGATCGAGAGAGCTCGTTGGATGCAAAACTAAATTCCACATCCAATGTGTACCCACTCGGGATACTTTTGATGGACCTCGCTACCCCAAAAACAAGAAATACCTAAAAAAATGTGATGATGACATCATCATCACGTTTTTTCAGGTATTTCTTGTTTTTGGGGTAGCGGGGTCTGTCAAAAGTATCCCGAGTGGGTACACGTTGGATGCGAAATTTAATTATGTATCCAATGATCTCTCCCAATCAAAATTTGAGTAAAAACACGTGGAGATATGTCGAAAATACAAACAAAAAAGTAGTTTCTTTATAATACATATTTCGAAATTTATATTAAAAAAGTGTTTAAGACCTATACGGTATTTCAAATTTAAAGTGATTTCATTGGCTAAAAAAAGATGACATGGAATTTGAATTGGAGTTAAAAGGCCCATTTTGAGTTGAAATTTCCTCTAATGAAAGTGGTCGTTCGTAGAGGTGCACTCACAGCATCGCGTAGCAAACAGTGTGCCTAAGCTGAGAAAGCAATAAGGAAAAAGCGCTTCTGCAAGGAAGGTGACGCGTCGCAAAGGAGCACCTGAAGTGCACTCAGAATAGTGTGCTCCACAGGTGGCATTGCTGGAAGTGACATCAACCAAAACAAAGAAAGCTTGTCGGACAAGTGTGCTTGGGAAAGCGTTGACAAATGGAAGCCCCATTGAAGGTGCACTCAGGTGTGTTCTGGTAGAATGGAAGACGGACGAAAAATTGGTGCACTTAGTGTGTTAAGTGTGCTAAGGTTACTAAAGAGGAAGTTTGATGCCAAGAGAACGTGAAAAGCTCAAGTGTGGTGTAGCGGCATCGTATATACTTAGAGACAGCAAAGTAAAAAATGAAGGTGGATGGAACAAGTTTATCAAAGGTGTTAAAAGAAACATACAAGTGTTTGCAATAAGTAGATGGTTTGTTGTGGCGATTGTTCCAGGAATAGGTTGAAGGTGGATGGAAGTGTGTTGCGGTAGAAAACGCATACTTCTCCCGCATTTCGGTAGACCAAGTAGTTGCGGTGACAACTTGCAATGATGTTGGAAGGATTCCCAACATGATCGCAGTGAAGGTTTGGAGAATACACTTGGTGCAGACAGCTCAAAAGTTGGCAAGAATGGAGGTTTTAATAGGTTCATTTGCGGAGATGACCCAGAACTTGGATTTTGGAGAAGACACACTCCAGAAGCTAACTCTACAGCTTAACGACCAAGATGACCAAGGCAGACTAAGTCTTGGAGATGAGCATAAAAACGAAGGTGATGCTTAATGGAGGTTTATGTTGAAACGAAGTCAGTTCGAAGTGGCTGAAGATGTCAAGGGGAAAGAAGTACATTTGGTAGAATTAGCTAAGGATGGCAGCAAGCATGCATCCAAGATAGTTGCGAGACTTAGCTCGCAAGACAAGATGACTTTGGAGGAATGGCGAAAATCTGTGATTTTTGAAGTCATGGAGTTGGTGATGACTCTATGCAAGCTTGCAATGAGTCCTCAAGGAAATAAGGTGCAGCAAGGAACGAATGTTAGAACATTAAGATTTCTTATCCAAGAGAATGACGACGACAAGACTCAACCACTCTTTGATGGGGATTTGGAGGAACAGGTTTCATGGGATGCCTTAGTAGCATTTGAGAAGTGTATGAGGATTTCTCTTGGCAAGTTAAAACATGATGGATGGCAACATCACTTTGGTTTTGATCCAGGTTGAGGATATGAACATGATGGCTTGCTACCCATGATGAAGGAAGTGAGACCAAAGGTGCCTTGTGAAAGGTTTCCTTAGAAAAATTCAGTCAAACTGTGTGGAATCACACAACCAGGGGCATCAAACGAATTGTCTAAGTAAATTGATAGTCTAACCATGGCATAAGCGGTTTTTCCAAAGGATCAACATGTTCTAGAGTACACCAAATCGCAGAGGGAAACGTAGTTTAGAGATGATGAAGTTCTCTCCTTTGAGTTAGACAGATGGTTGGATTAGCTACCGAACTAGCCTGGCTTTAGGGGCTAGCAGCAAATGGAGGTTTTGACACATTGGCATAGTACTGATGCATGACAAGGTGGTAGGCACAATATCTGACCCATGAGAGACTCTTGAAGACTCTTAGTTGCGACAAACGGTTGCAGATCGTTCAGAAACTTCGTTCAGAGGAAACGATTGCAGTAGGTTCCTAAGGATGACAGTTACTTGGAAACGTTGTCGGGACTACAACAAGTTGAAGTGGGGGAGGTTGTCATGGATTTGAACTTGGCGACACCTTCTTCATGCCCAAGAGGTGACTTAGGTGCCCATGTGGGCAAGACGGTTTGGTTAGAAGACTTAGCAAGGGGAACCTTGGCTAAGTGATGGAATGAAGTGGGGTGTGCAGACCAATAAAGGGTGTGCTCTGAGAAACAAATCCTGCATTTGGTAAGCATGACACCTTGGCACATCGGCGGTTGGCAGCACACTTGAGCCCGAGTGCTCATTGATGGAAGGAACCTTAGATGAGCATGGAGAACAACACCCAGAAATGAGGAATCCCTAGAAAATGTTCCTGACAACCTTGTGGACCACGTGGGTGATGACTGTGTAAGTTCTCAACAAATGAACTGTTGAATCAAGCGCCCATAGAAGGTGGGAAGGACACCATGACGCGAAGAACATCAAGTGAACGCTGAGGAGGATGTAGTGAAAGAGCACCCATCTACCAGCCAAGCCAACTACCATTTGGGTTTATCAAGATTCTCATCCAAGCCAACTAACTAATGGGTTTCAGAAGCTAACCAGCCAAGCTATCATACAGGTGGGTTTCACAGGCTTACTCATCCAAGCCAACATAAAGTTGGGTTTATCAGGCTACTAAGGTAGTGGATAAGAATAATTTCGAAGATAGTGAGCTCATGCATAGCGCTAAGGACACCCTCACAAGATCTATCTAGCCTGGCATCCCCATTACCTACACACCCAACACAAGAAAGTATCCCCTTCGCTGCTCCATCCCTTGGGCTATACCTTCCCTTCCAGTGCTCTTCAAGATGTGTAGAGAAGATTCACCAACCACTCTTATCTTATTATGAGGTTCTCCACTAGGTTTATCAAGCACATTTAGCATCTCTTCCACTCCTAAGTCTTGCATATAGTTGATGCAGAAGGGAACCCCAAACAACCATTATCCCATCCACTTTCCCCAGGATTTAGCTTGATATACATTCAACAAACTCTAAATTTTTCTTCTTGTCCAAATATTTCTTCTCCCACAACTCTATTGCGTAGATCTGCTTCCACAGGTTCAATTTCGGAAGACAGGTTTCCGCAATCTTGCTTTTCCACAATTGTCTTTCTGCAATAGATTTCTCGC
This sequence comes from Pseudotsuga menziesii, assembly GCA_001517045.1. Classification (NCBI taxonomy): domain Eukaryota; kingdom Viridiplantae; phylum Streptophyta; class Pinopsida; order Pinales; family Pinaceae; genus Pseudotsuga; species Pseudotsuga menziesii. The sequence continues at coordinate 63,208 of LPNX010005311.1, read as the reverse complement.
AACTCTGTTTCCCAATTTGTGGATTGTGAAAATTCCCAAATTCCAAATTTTACTTCCGCAATTTTGTGGCCACAACACTCCTTTCCATAATCGGATTACGGATTGCTGATCCAACTTTTCAAGAAGTTGAACTTCCGCAATTTCCCTTCTGCAACTCTTTACAACCATTGATTTCATGTGGCTTCCTTCCTGACCATTTATCTGAGATTAGATGTGGATCTCATCTTATCTTTGCGGATCCTTTATCTTCCTTATACCGTTATTTTGTGGGATTATTTTGGAGTGTTATATCTCTTGCGCTTTTTATCTCGTCCGTTGATCTGCTATCTCCAATGAAACTTCACTTAAGCTTGCGTATTTTATATCTGCCACTCACGTTCACTTCGTGATTATTTTCCTGCCATCGATCCATCTTCTTGAGATGTTTATATCCATCCAATCTCTGCTAAACTTGACTCCCTTTACTTCATAATTCTTCATTGATTGATTAGAGGTCCGATCAATTAAATTCAATCGATCTCTCTTTTCCAGATCTGCATAACCTTTTCGTGGTCTTACACAACCTCTGTAATATACAGCTATTTCAAGCCCTAATTTTAGACTATGCATACACCAATTTATCAATAATAAACAAATATCATCAATCATTCAATTCATGAAATCATACATTCAGAAAGAACTGTAATCACACACAAAGATACGATGAAATAGGCTTTCCTTCTTTCAATACAATGAAACTGTACGTTCGTGATTATCTCAGAACCTGCCTTCTGATCCCCTTAGTCTGGTATAACAACAACCAATGACCTTGGCCTGATTTATAATGATTTGGCCACTCCTTATCCAGATTGAATGACTGCCTCTAGCTCTTCTGGCTACTTTTGTCTCTCCCTTTACTCCCTTCTCCTTTTGCCTCGAAGGCTTACAAATATATATACAATAGGATTCATGAACCCATTCTATCTTAGATCCTCAATATACTCAACAATCTACTAACTAATTCTAAATAAAGCAACATAATCAACCCTATCTCAATGACTCACTCATGAGAGCCTTGACCCTTATCGAATGGTACCATTTGACATGGGATTAGTTGCATTACCCATTTAATGACTGATCACTCACATAATGACTCATAACCTATCTAGAAGAATACTCAACATAGATTTATTTACAATGTAATAGTCTAAGGACTATTAATTCAGGATATGAAGACCTCTTCTAGGTCTGATCAAACATTGAGCTTAGACTTGAATGGAGAGCAGGATACTCCTGCATCAATAGTTTAGACCCAAACCAGGGTACACATCATAGAAAACCACAAGGAGACACAACAACACAAAGGATTCACTTTTTAACACAGAGAAATAGGTTCTCATACCACTCTATAGTTCAGGATAACATTTTTACACCACAACTAGCATCTTGACAAGGGAAAATACTTGCTAATCACGTAGCAATACCACAATGTAACGCAGGATAAATGCTCTGCATCTTAGGATGATGAAAAACCATGGACCACACTAAAAAGAATGTAGAATGGTATGCGGGAATCGGTAGAATGGAATGGAATGACCAAACCATTCAGGTGAAGACCTTGATGATAGACTAGGCACACATCCCCACGATTTCTTGCTTCAAAGGGAAGAATTCAGCTTCCACAGACTGCGGTTACAAGTTTTCTCATACTATAGGCAAGCTTAGTCACATAACCGAATGCCATTCCTTGCTCTACCCAAGGCATTAAATGCCTCAATTGATCTTCTGGAAGAAAAGGACAAAAGGTAGCTGAGGGTTTATGGGTTCCCTCAGTGAGATCTGTTCTCACCCTATTGGCTCAGGTGTTCGACTAACTCCCCCCCCCCCACCCTACTATTCCTTGTGAAATCATGCCCCGATCTCTTTCATGTTGCAGTGCATAGCTAACTATGGTAGTTTATTGATTGTAGATTTACATGATATCTCAAAATGCTTGACCAACACCATAACCATAGGCATCAACCTTGATCACCTATACACAAAAGACCAATCAATGGCAGGTCCTTGGCCTTGAGCTCCTTTCCATGATTTGGATACAATATATCCATCATGTACAATTTAATACCATGGGGCCAAAATTGGGGCATTACATTCCCCTCCCCCTTGGGGTCAAAACCGATGTGTTACAAACACCTGGAGATAAAGAATTTATTTTTCTCCTTCAACCTTTCTAAATGGTATTTGGTGTAAAGGACACCTGTGTACTTCTAACCTTGTCAACCTGTTCATCTTCATGACGTCTGGTGGTAATTTTTGTATTCCACAATTCCATATGTCCAACCATTTCAACTGAGTCAACCCTTCAATCGAGTCTGACAAAACTTGCAATTTCTTGCATCCATGGATAACCAATTTTTCCAATCTCGTAGATGACCAAGGGAATTTGGCAGCAATTCCAACAAACGGCTTCCTAATTTCAGGACTTTCAAATTAACGAGGGATCCAATATCAGAAGGAAATTTTTTAAACTTTGTATCCAACACATTTAATGTTTTCAAGGATTGTTGACATCTAACTTGACGAGGTAATAATTCCATCTGGAGTCAACCTGAGAGATCTAAGCATTTAAGCGTAGTGACATTTACAAGTTTTCTAGTGGAGATGGTCAAACTGCAACAACCCTTCAAAAGCAGACATTGTGTTTTCTCCAGTGAATTTGGAAACAACTCCAAAATTTTGCACATTCCCAAGTTGAAGAAGTCTTAACTTTCCCAAAGAATCTGGAAGCACCTTTAAACATTCACATCCAGTGAGATTGATGGCATCAACATTTTTCATATTCCCCAAAGACTCTGGAAGCCTCTCCAAACTTTTTCACATTCCGACGTTGATGACACAGATTTTTACCATTATTTGGAAGCATATTTACACTTTCACATCCAATGAGATTGATAGTTGTGAGAGGTCTCAAATTCCATAACGAATCTAGAAGCATATTCAAACTTCGGAACCAACTAACATTAATCTGGAACCCATAATGGCCACCTCTTTTATGGTTGGGATGCAATTGAGATATGTATATTTGAGTAAGGAGTCTGGAAATTTCTCCAAACTTATTAATGAGTATACGTTGAGGAATTTGAGACTTGTCAATTTATCCATTGAATCTAGAAACAACCTCAAACTTTTACACAAACTAAGATTCATGTGTTGGAGATTTGTCAACTTCCCTAAAGAATCTAGAAGCAACTCGAAATTTTCACACCCGAGCAAAGAGATGTGTTGGAGATTTCCCAAATCCCCCAACAAATCAGGCAACGTTTTTAGATGAGTACTTTTCACAACAATATTTTTCGAGACATTGAAGCTTCCCTAATGACTTTGGAAACTTAATTAATAATGGCGCATCAATAATCAACTACCGCAACTACTCAGGTGCCTCTAATGTTCAAGTTTTAATGACAAGAAATATCAAAATGCGGTTATTCTCATTTGTTCAAGTTTCAATTATAATAAAGATCAAAATGTGATTGTTCTCATTTGCAAATTAATTACAGGGTCTACATCTACCTACGTGAGAATCAGAATCCCACAACCTTTCCAATTTCTTCCCTTCCACTTTTGAAACTATCAAATGGTCCATTGGAATTCAACGAGGCAAGGAAGAGCAGGAACAGTCATTCCAGTTGAGCGGTATGAGGCTACTTGAGTAGACCTACACCTTAGTGAACATGGGTTCTACAAAATCACCTTCACCTTTCTCTGGAAAACGACGGCTGTAGAAATTAACTTGAGTTACCGCATAACATAACCTTTTTTTTCATTTTTTCACTTTTGAATAAAGTCTTGCGACCAAGATATGCTTGCAATGGAATTATTGCGCAAAGTTATTGCAACTGAATTTTACCTCGACAAACTTTAATTTGGCTTTAAATCGGCTTTTACTGCCACATGAATTAGGTTGCGACCAACTCATGTGCAACCAAGTTTCACTTTGACATAAAAACTATATATTTCCTAGTCTAAGAACTTAGGAATATGAAAAACACTTTTTACTGCGGTAACCTAGGATTAACTACAACACAAGTATTGCAACTCACTTGCATTATTATATAGCCAAATATTAAACAAGATTTGTGTCGAACCCTCTTGTGTATAAAAACTGGAATTTTACGCGGTGAAATCAAAATGGATTCTTTGTGTCTTCCACTTACAGTAAATATAAACTACATTCACTCTGGTAAAACTGGAGAAGACATGCAGCTAAATAAAAGATTCATTCACCCATAAACTATGGATTTATATTTCTTGTGACGGCATAACAAAATTTACAGCCGTAAATACAAACTTGGAATTTACGAGGATGTTTCACCTATTACAGAGCTTGGCACTTCAACACTTAGAAAAACACATAAGTTTGAGCTTAAAACTACTCACAGATTTTTTCTTCTTCTTCTCCACACTTCTCTTCTTCTCTCTATCTCTCTATTCTATTTATCTTTGTATAATACAGATTTACAATCTTCTTCATATGCAAAACATCTTCCAACTTAAAATTGCTTCTCTATGAAGCTACCGATTGAACATTAAAGACTATAATTACTATGTAGCAAGAAACTTAACTTCAACAATTACATGCAACTGGATTACATATGAGAGACGTGCTCTCTTCATCATGTCAGATTGTTTGACATAAACTGACCTGCTATAGACTCTGACAAAGTCGGCTGATGTGTTTTTTTCGGATCAACAAGTAATTAATATTTTCAACACTCCCCCTTAATTATGAGTAGATCAAAATTTAAAACAAAATATTTCAAAGTTGAAACTTGCTCTGTTCATGAAAGAGTTCATTGAATAGAACTTTTCATTCCTAAATAATTTTTGAGATGCTGGAGTGTATCCCTTGCCAATGGTTTTGTAAAGATGACTGGAAGCTTATCTTCAGAACTGTAAAATTCTAAAAAAATTTATTTTTTTGTTCACGGTTAGCTCTCTTATGAAATGATACCTTGTATCAATGCATTTGGTTTTCTTGTGAAACACATAATTCTTTGATAATACAATGGGTGAATTCTTGTCACATAAAATTGTTGTTGGTTCTTGCTGGTTCTGCGACAAATCTTTTAGCATTCTCCTCATCCAAATAGCTTGATATGTAGCACTTGTAGCTACGACATACTCTGCTTTTGTTGAAGATAGAGTTACTATGGGTTTTTTATTTGAATCCCACGACACAACACCTGCACCAAAATGAAATGTGTACCCAGATGTGCTTTTCCTATCATCTATGCTGCCTCTATTATCACTGTCAGTGTATCCAATGAGTTTAAAATTTTCTGAGGTTGAATACATAATGCCAAGTTCTTTTGTACCACTTACATACCTCAGAGTTCTTTTACCTGCTTGCCAATGAGAGTATTTTGGTAAGTCCATGAATCTTGAGATCGAAATTAATCCATACATGATGTCTGGTCTCATTGTTGTTAAATACATAAGGCTTCCAACAAGCCTTTTAAACAACGTGGGATCTACAGTTGATCCATCATCATCTTTTCTCAATTTTAAACCTGTTATTACTAGTGTTGGGGATGACTTGCAATTAGACATATTGAATCTTTTTAAAATTGTACTTGCATACTTGGACTGTGATATAAAAATACCATCTTCAGACTGCTAGAATTCAATGCCTAGTAAAAACTTCATGAGCCCCAAATCAGTCATTTCAAATTCACTTTCCATGAGTGTTCTAAATTATTTTATGCCAAAATCACTAGTAAATATTAAATCATCTACATACAAGAAAACAATTAACATGTTACCTTGATAATTCAATTTGGTGTACAATGTTGATTCACTTTCACTTCTGTGAAATCCATTCTCAATGAGATAGGAATCAATGCTACTGTAGAAAGCTCTTGGAGCTTGCTTAAAACCATAGAGCGCCTTTTTCATCCTGTACAGTTCGTGCTCTTGTCCTGGAAATTCATAGCCTTGTGTTTGTTCCACATATACTTATTCATCTAGATAGCCATTCAAAAATGTTGATTTAACACCCATTTGATAAACAGGCCATTTGTTTTGAGCAGCAATGGCCAAAAAATTCCTGATTGTATCCATGCATGCAACTAGTGCAAATTGTTCATTGAAATCAATTTGAAACTGATTACATCCTTATCTTTTGGTACATCTACCAACTCCCATGTTTGGTTTTTCTCAATACATTCTATTTCTTCATCCATGGCTTGTGCCATACTTCTTCTTCATTATCTTCCTAAAATGTTAGTAGATCATCTATTTGAGAAAACAATGCAAAGAGAGAGAAGGAATTTGGTGTACCAGCTTCATATACTTCATGTAGACATCTTGTCTTCACCGAATATGTTGATGTCAAACTGCTGATGGAGTCTGATGTCCTCTTGGTGTGCTTGACGACGTAGCCTGAGCTGCAACTTGTGTTGATGTTCCTTGTGCTAAACCATGTCACGGTGTCATGGGATTCGATGGTGCTGTGACCGGTTAACTTACATGTGGTGTTTGAACCACATCCTCCGTCATGTCATCATGTTTGACATTTGACACAATCTTAACATTATTCTCGACGGTTCCATGCCATGATTCATTCTCGATGAATTGAATGTCGTGACTGATCATTACTTTCCTTGCGACAGGGTCATGCAATTTGTATGCTTTTGTGTCTTCAGAATAACCAACAAAAATACATTTATGCCCCTTCTTGTATATTTTCTTTCTCAGCTCATCTGGCACATGAGCATATGCGACACAACCAAAAACTTTTAAATGAGAAACGCTATGATTCATACCTGTCCATGCTTCTTGAGGAACTTTGGTCTTCACACTCTTTGTTGGACATCAGTTCATAATGTATACAACAATTGCAACTACTTCATCCCAATATTCATTTGGTGAATGCTTGGCTGCCATCATGCTGCGCGCCATCTCCATAATGGTTATGTTATTTCTCTTTGAGACACCATTCTGCTGAGGTGTATACTGTGCAATGAATTTCTTCTGTATGCCATGGGTTTTGCAAAAATTCAGAAATTCATTTGAAGCATATTTACTGCCTCTGTCCATCCTTAGGATTTTGATGCAGTGACCACTCGGGTTCTCCACGAGTGCTTTGAACTGCTGAAAACAACCAAATGCATCAAATTTATGTTTCAAAAAATATACCCATGTTTTTTTTGAGTAGTCATCAATAAAAGTAAGAAAATAATTCCTGCGACCAATGTATGTTGTCTGCATTGGGCCACAAATATTAGAGTGCACGATTTCAAGTGGAGTGTGTGCTCTGTATGAATTTCCAACTAGAAAAGTTTCTCTATGTTGCTTGCCAAAAATGCAGCCCTCACAAAATCTTTTGGGTTTGTCAATCAATGGAAATACTTTTACCATATTCTTTCTGTGAAATAGCTTCAGCCCATCAAAATTCAGATGTCCAAATCTGAAATGCCATAGCCAGGAATCATACTGAACTTCTGTTTGAAATGCAGCCTGTAAATCAGCACTATCATTTTCTTTCTTGTCACAGTGTATGAATTCTTCTTTTCTTTCTGCCTTGAATGCAACTCTAGTACTTTCTGGAACTATCCTTAATGGAAACACGTGATTGCTTGTCATTGACACTTTTGCTATCAGCTGTTTGCTTGGATGTATGTCTTTAATCACACAGTGATTATCCTCCATTTAGACTCTGTACTCTTTCTGTATTAGCTGTCCAATACTCAACAAATTATGTTTCAGACCTTCTACATGGTAAACATCAGGCATCTACTTATGTTGCCCCTATTTGGTTAGAATGCTATAAATAGTACCTTTTCCCAAAACAATGAATTGGACATTATTTCCAATTGTAACATCAGTTTGAACTGAATTATCTAGACTGGAAAACAAGTTTAAATTACCATGCATATGATTGTTGCACCCTGAATCTAAATACCATATGTCACATGGAATTTCTTGGATATTATTGGATTCAATTGGGGATGTGCATGCCATCAACATTGCACTCAACGAAGTGTTGGTTCTTGCCGATTGGTTCTATCTTTGCTTTCCTTGGTCATATTGCTTCTTCATGCATTCATATGCATAATGAACAAATTTCTTACAATAATGATATTGAATTTTTATTTATCAAACCTCTAGCCACTTGGCTGACAGTGACATCCATAGAACTACTGTGGCATCCTCCTGTTGAGAAATTTCTTCCTCTGCCTCTGGAATTATTTCTCCCCTCGCCTCTACCACGACTTATGGATGATTGTGCTGCAAATTCACCTTCCAATGATATGTTTGTTCTACTGAGTCTGTGTTCAGGATTGATGAGTGAAGCTTGCAACTCATCATTAGTGAACACTGTCATGTCTTTGTGTTCTTCCAAGGTCACAACCAAGGATTCAAATCTTGGGGGAAGACTTCTGAGAATTTTTTCAACCACCCTTTGGTATGCTATGGTTTCTCCATGAGATTTCAGTTGATTTATCAAACCAACAACTCTGGTATAAAACAATTCCACTGACTCTGTTTCTTTCATGGACAAAGATTAAAAATCTCTTCTCAGAATCTGTAGTTCGGAAGTCTTTACCTTATCCATGTTAAACTTGTTGTGCCATTTAGATATTCAAGCAATGAGACAAATATTATTGATGCAGTAAAAGGATAATGAAGATACACAGTGAAAAAAACAAACCACACGGGAAATGGATGAATATAGCTCTGATAATTATAGTATCATTGTCATTAATTAAATCTGGCGTTACAATAGTTTACATAAGGAAGAATTCGAATCCATTAGGGAGGAATTCGAATCTACCAATTGGATGTGAATGTACCTAACTGAATAGCTAAGTCACGATGTCTCAATCAATATCAGATTCCAAATGGTTAACTCCAGATGTCTAAACAACTCATACAATTAGTAATAAACAGTTAAATCAGTCTAACTGAAGTGGTAGATGAGCAAATGTGCCTAATCCACATGGAACCATGCATAACTAGCACTAACTAAACTGATTGTGATCTAACTAAATGTAACTGGAAATTAACTAAGCTTAACTAGTTCCAACTCCAACTGACTGAAGGATGTTGGTGTCAGGACTCCCAGTGGCTCCTAAAATGTAGGTATTGGTGTAGGAGGCCCCTAATCTGATGCATACAAGTGCAATCAGTTGAAAATAGCCTCTAGTAGTGTTTCCCACACTCTAGTAACTGGTACATGTGGCTTCACTAGCCCATTTGGACCCAATGGTACTAGTGGATTTAATTAATTAATTAAAACTCCTAAGTTAGGATAAAATAATCTAATAGACAGTATGGTCAAGGGAGGATTAATAATCCTAACACCCCCCTGAATCCTAACTTGGACAACTGTGGCTCTATAAATAAGGCCAAAAGTCACCCATATACAATCTAGAAGATAAAATGTTTCTTAATACAACCGAGTAAATAGGGGAAAACCTCATGGGAAACTCCCCCCCTCAAGATAAGCAAGAATTGGAAATACAAGCTATTTTTAGAAGAAAAGAAGTTTCCTCCTTAGAAAGTAACTTTCAGAAAACTCTGCTACAATTTGCAGTTATATGCAGCACTATGGTTCTTATATGCAGCAAAATCTTGAATTTGTGCATGTGAACCTCTCCAAACTAATGGCTATGTCTAGAGGAATATTTCTCTTCAAAGGTAGAAGAAGGTACTCAACTGAATCAGAAATATAAACAGCTGCAAGGTGAAAATTGGACCCATGTAGAGCAGCTACAATCAACTGATGAGAGAGAAAAAGTTATTGAGAATTTGAACCATGTTAGGAATACCCAAGAAAATAATATATGGAAGCCTTCAACATCAATCGATGTGAGTCAAAATCAGCCCCAAGTGTTAGGAGCAAGTGTCTAGGTAGATGCAGAATGTCTCCAACTTTACTAGTTCTGTGAGGAGATGAGCATGTGATCAAATAGACAGGTAGAGAATCCCTGGGACTATGGAGAGCGAATGATTGAGCTCCATAATATGATATAGCTTCATAAATATCCAATAATTTAAAAAACATAATATCAAAAACCTCATAAGAGAAAAATAACATCGAATCCTCAACAACAAAATTGAAGGAGACTTGCGGTGCTTGATTTGTCACACCAAAATCAATGAAACCAGTTACAAGCAATACTGAAAGATATTGAATCTTAAAACCTGAACCAAATATTATCAAATCAAAAAATAAATTGGATCCAAATAGGTTCATACATATCCAAAACTGTGCTCCACTGAGATGGTAGATGGACAATTTTCTCCTTCTTCAAAATTCTGATTTTTGGTGCATGCAATCCTATAGGAATTTACTGGAAGATCTAGATTAATGAGAGTGAATGGATCACTCCTACAATCTGAAATTATTTCCAAAATATAAAAATATTTACAAAATATAATACCAGAAAAATCATGAGAGAAAACTGACATCAAATCCTCGACATAAATTTTGAAAGAGATTTTTGGTACTTGACTCTTCACACCAAAATTGATGAGAACAAATACAAGAAGTACTGAAAGCTCCTAAACCCTAGAACCAAGTAATATAAGATCAAATACAAATAATATAATATCATATCCAAATAGGTTCAAATCAAATCCAAGAGTGTGCTCCACCGATATGGTAGATGCACAGTTTTCTCCTTCTTCAAAATCCTGAGTATCGGTGCATGCAATCACGTAGAAATTTGTTGGAATATCTAGATCAATGAGAGTGAATGTATCACTCCTACAATATGATATATTTCCAAAATATCCAAATAATTACTTATCTTCACACCAGCAACATCATTAGAGACAGAGAAATCAAATTCCTCTCCCTTTCCTAGAGCAATTATTGGTAAACTATGCACAGAATTTATAATAGAAGAATCACTGGAGAATTTTTGCATAGAATGGAAGGAGAGATTTTTCTTCAATAAAAAATATTCAAATGTATTCTTTTGGATCAGCCATATGAGAAGATGAGATATCAGAGTTCTCATAAACTTTTGGAGCAACGGGAGAAGGAGTCACTCCAAGGACACTTTCTTCAATTCGAATTGACTGTGTGGAAGATTATTCTTCCTCTTCTTCTTGAACAACTTCATCAAAGAGAGTAGAGGATGAGACTTTTGAATAAAGAAATATTTTGGTTCTGAATTTGCTCTCCAAATTGCTATAATAATTCTCATTGTGCTTCTTAAAAGTTATATCCAGTTTTGTCCAGAGATGTTTTGGGTATTCTGCAAAATCAACAAGGTAGCGCAAGCTTGGAGAAAAGGACTCACATATTGTTCCATAAGATCTATACCATGTTAGAATTGTTGTGTCATTTATATATTCAAGCAATGAGTCTAATATTATTGATGCAGTAAAAGGAGAATGAAGATACACATTGAACAAATCAAACCACACAGGAAACAAATGAGTACAGATCAGGTAATTACAGAATCATTGTCATTTAGCTAGTCATTCTCGTATTCATAAGACTCTTTACCAAGTCCAATAGATACCTCATAGAGACCTTGTCTCTTCAGAGATGCAATCATCTTCGACTTCCATTTTGAATATATTTTGGATGGAGTAAGAAGAGGAATTGATAATATCATATCCATATGAAGTTGAACCTACAAAATATCACTGCAAAACTAAAAATATTCGAACTATGTAAGAATCAAGCCTTCCCTCTCAATATGAACACTTTCTCAGGGTCCGTCACGCCTACACCGTCACTATGAATAAATTCAGAGGAAGCAAGGTACCCTTTTTGGGACTTATGTGGAAATCCAACTGCTTCTGGTGTTCAATGGAGAGGAGACAGACATGAAGCTTGCTTGAAATAACTCTAATACCATGTTAAAATTGATGTGCCATTTAGATCTTCAAGCAATGAGTCAAATATTATTGATGCAGTAAAAGGAGAATGAAGATACACATTGAAAAAAACAAACCACACAGGAAACAGATGAGTATAGCTCAGATAATTACAATATCATTGTCATTAATTAAATCCAATGTTGCAATAGTTTACATAAGGAAGAATTTGAATCCATTAGGGAGGAATTCGAATCTACCAACTGGATGTGACAGTACCTAACTTTCTATCTAACTTAGGATGTCTCAATCAATATCGAAGTCCAAATGGCTAACTCCAGATGTCTAAACAACCCACACAATCAGTAATCAATAGTTAACTCAGTCTAACTGAAGTGGTAGGTGAGAAAAGGTGCCTAATCCACATGCATCCATGCATAACTAGCGCTAACTAAACTGATTGTGATTTAACTTAATGTAACTAGAAATTAAATAAGCTTAACTATTTCCAACTCCAACTGAATGAAGGAGGTTGGTGCCGAGACTGCCAGTGGCTCCTAAAATGTAAGTGTTGGTATAGGAGGCACCTAATCTAATGCATACAAGTGAAATTAGTGGCATATAGCCTCTAGAAATGTTCTCCATACTCTAGTAACTGGTACATGTGGCCCCATTAGGCCATGTGGACCCAATGGTACTAGTGGACTTAATTAATTAATTAAAACTCCTAAGTTAGGCTAAAATAATTGAATAGACAGTATGGTCAAGGGAATATTAATAATCCTAACAGTCCAAACCTTGATAGGTTATCCCCAGTGTGTCCCATGATTGCTTTGCAGTAAGTGTTGATGCTACTATTGGGAGTATGCTTTCATGCATGGCTTGATGTATGTAGAAAAAATCTTTTCCATCTTTCTTTCTCTGTTCCAGAGGGCATATTTCTCAGCTTGTGAGATATTATTATATGCTATCTGATCTACTGGTTCTATATAACCTTTCTGAACAATATTCCAAATAGCTTGATCTCTGAACAAATCCTTCATTGTTAGAGACCAATACTCACAATTCTTTCCTGTAAAAATTGGAGTTTGCAAACTTGACATATTTGAACCAGAAGTATAAGCCATTTTTAATTTTTAACTTTCCTTAGAAAATTAATTTTTCCCTTTTTTGACAAGATTTCTTTCCTAAACTAACTCTGGTACAAGATTTCTGGAAAACGACGGCCACGACAATTAACTTGAGTTACCGCGTAGCACAACCTTTTGTTTTTCCCTTTTCACTTTTGCGGAAAGTCTTGCGACTAAGATATGTTTGTAACGGAATTACTACGAAGAGNTTATTGAAATTCTATTGGTTCTTGAATTCCAACTCACAAATACTTATTTTGGCACGTTTTCTTATAAGGCCCATTTTAGACCCCAAATTTCCTCTAATGACCACGAATGACTTTTCACCGTACTCACTTTTACCTCGACAAAATCTACTTTGGATTTCAATCGGATTTTACTATGACATGAATTAGGTTGCAACCAACTCAAGTTTGAGGAACTCAAGTGCGACCAAGTTTCACTTCAGCATAACAACTATATATTTCCTAGTCTAAGGAGTTAGTGTCACGACCTTGGACTTGGAAACACCTTTTTCACTCCCAAGAGGTGACTAGGGCGCCCATGTGGGCAAGACGGTTTAGTTGGAAGACTTGGCAAGGGGAAACTGTGTGTCGACTGTGTTAACAAATTTTCCACACCAAGAGATTATAAACGGTTTCTGCCATCGAGATTATAAGACAGTTCAGTCGACACATAGTTGACATATAACTTGATGCAATCTTGTGAACGTCTCTCTTTCGTTAATCCTCTTTAAATATCCATTTAATGCCCCCATTATCACCTCTTCCTTGATTGGATACTTATCCAGAAGCTACCACCTTTTGTTCTATTTGCTAGAACATATAGCTTTGCATCCTTCATCCTCATTGTACACATTAAAATATATGTTGTTTATTTAGATGTACTATTCAGAGTGAAAAATTCTTGTGATGTTGTTTTCGGGGAGCATTTCAAATCACCATTCTTATAAATATAAAAAAAGGTTGACCCATTCAAGTTCCATATTTAATGAGGAAGACACCCCAAGTTCAACTTATCCTTGAGTATTTTTGTCTTTCTTATTTCAAAAATGATCTTACACTTCTGCTCAAAATTCTACAACATAAATTATAATTGTGGAAAAGAAATTTTAATTAAAGTCTAAAATCAAGGATGAAACTTACCATCCATTCAAAATAAAGCTTGTTTCCCTTCTGAAGATGTTTTGGCTCACCAAAAGTCTCCCAATGGTATCTTTCTTTCAAAATTTATGAAAGAAACTCTATTTCAACCCATGTTTTTGTTTTGCCTATTTTGTTGTCTATAAATATTTGGGATTTTAGTCACGTGTGTGGAAGGGTCTATGAGACATGTCATCTTCTTTTTTAATTGATTATGAAGATTACTATATACTTTAATTTTAATTTTTCTTCAGAATATTTTATTATGTGTTTCCCATCAAGAATAAAAAATCTGTAGAAATTGAGGCTTATTTTTCACAAGCATGCACAAGGAAGAAAATAGAGAGAAGAATAATGAGACCGAATCACAAGAGATGTGAAGAATGATCCATAAATATTTCCATGTATTATCAATCAACATAGTGTACATAAATAATACATCCTTGATAGGTAAAATCGAGGTGTTTAGGAGAAAACTCATGCTAGCTTATAAAGAAGGCTTACTAAATATGATAAACCTCCATAGGTGACTAAAGCACTTTCCAAATCTATCAAGGACCTCACGAAATAGATGAATAATGAGTGAGTTGTCATGGGTGATGGAAAAGCATTTTAATCATGGAATATGGAGAGAAAATAATGGAGGATGGGTTGGCAACAAAAGATAGCAATTTCCTAGTTGACTAGCTTTACCTTATCCACTGAAAAGTAGGAATAAAGTAGGACAAAGACAGAATCTGTAGGAAGGAACGGTTACTAAATCTGATAGTCAATAAAGTAGGCACAATATTTCCATAATCATGATAAAGGTTTTCTTGGGGTATATAAGTGTCGACCAAGTGGTGCAATTGCATGCCAACTATCTAGGCTGGTGGATAGAAAATTAATTAGAAATGATTAAATATTGTTATCCTAAGTATGGAGTGGGTTTATAATATCCCAACACTGCCCTTTAAGTATGAATTTATGATGGATTTATATGAAGTAATCATAAATATAGGTGCATATAGGTCCTAGCAACAAGGATATGGTCACTCTTTACAATCATTCGTGTCCATAAAAGCAAGGAAAGAGGCAAAACCACATGGGGGAAAATACTCCCTCAAGAAAGGACAAGGCACAAAATTGAACAACATGTCTTCAACATATATTTTTCTTCATTTGAATGAGCTAACTGAACTGCTTCTTATAGAATAATTTGATGAAGAAGTTGTGAATTCCATGATCATGCACTATAGTGTACTATCTGCAAGAAAGAAGAGGAGAGTCTCTTTGTAGCTCATCATCTAATGAAGGAGGATCATTACCCAAATGATACTTTATTCTATAATACTATAATATTCAAACACAATATGAAAAGGAAAAGAGATATGTGCATACTCATTCCCAAAGAGTAGAAAAATAAACACAATCAGTTCCTTGTATAGTTTCAAAATTGTGAGATGGCCCCTGAATCTTCTTTTCAATATGTTGTAGCACCTTTCCAATTCTGAAATGAGGCTGAATTGAAACTAAAATATCATAAATATTATCATATGGATCATCAAATACAAAAGGTATAGTTTGTCCATGACGATATAGGGCTAGAGAAGGAAAAGGACAAGCAACTCGGAAAAACTGATGAGTGTAAAAATATGAATGAGAGATGGACTTGAGATATGAACCATAAGTGTTTAGAATATACATAA
Organism: Pseudotsuga menziesii; assembly: GCA_001517045.1. Taxonomy (NCBI): domain Eukaryota; kingdom Viridiplantae; phylum Streptophyta; class Pinopsida; order Pinales; family Pinaceae; genus Pseudotsuga; species Pseudotsuga menziesii. The sequence continues at coordinate 47,428 of LPNX010005311.1, read as the reverse complement.
ACATGTGAAACATAATTCAAAATATGAATAATTTTATGGATAACCAACCCATGAAAAATAGACAAGACTTGAGACCATTTGATATAAGTAACACTGCATAGGAAACCAATAAGGAATCAACTAGTGAACTTGGGGTTTATATAGTCTTAGGAGTATTCACAGGTATGGTAGACGGTATGGATGATGTCATAACATGAATATCATCCTAAAAAATTGATTCTAAATAATAATTATAATCATTTGAATGTAGCGAGGAAGAGTTTCTTAAAGAAAAGTCAGGATCTAGTGAAAAATCACAATCATTGGGAGATGAATCTAATAGAATGATAGGTGGATTATTCCAGAAATACATTGAGATTTATATTTTTGGTATATCAAAAAGTATATATATATCATAAATGTGAGGAAATTATTTAACTCTAGCACTCAAGGCATAGTTCATATTACCTTGGGACTACGCACTATGATAGTGTTCTGAGGATTCAACAGGATTCTCTAGCTCATCTGGAAATTTCAATCTTATGCTTATGAAGTAGCTGAGACATGATGTATAGCTTCTTCTTGAAACATTTATTCTTAGAATGAAACTCCTTTATGCAATACTAACACTTGTATTTTATGCTTTCTTCTTGACTTTCTTTATTAAACCTTCATCGGTAGGCTTCGAACTTTTATCTTCATTATCTAACTTTGGCTTCTTCTCTTTCACTATATGCTTCTCTTTTGACTTGGAATTCTTACTTCCTTGAACTATGAGAGAATTATCCTTTCCCTTGTATATTCTAAGAGCATCCATCTGGACCAATTTACTCCTTTTTCAGTCAATCAAACAATGTACTCAAAGAAGGCATTTTCCAATTCGAAATAGCAATCCTAGTAGCATAAAACGTAGACACAAAAACGGAGTATTCAGGACCCAATTTTGATAGGATGGAAAGGATCAAATTATATGACTTCTTCTCAATCCCAAATTTCTTGAGCAATGGAACAAGTGACTTCAATTTGGTGAATAACCCTTAAATGGATTCGAAACTGCTTCGACTCAAAGAGAATATTTCATTCTCTAACTGATGCACTCATATCTCATCTTGTACTCCAAACAGATACTCAAGTTTGGTCCATACTTGGTTTTAAGTGGTCAAAACATCTAGGTGAAAAAGATTATTATGAGAAATAGAGAGGAAAATAAATCCATAGGATTCATCCAACCTATTCTGCCACTTAGCTTTCTACACAACAACATTAGGCTTATTCTCCAAAGCCAAAGAAAGTCTGCATAGTCCCTTACTATAAAAAAGAATTCCAATTTTGGATTTCCATTCATGATAGTTGAAGGGAGTTAGGATCATGACTGAAGAGGAATCCATTCTAAGAAGTTTATGCACTCAAGAAGATACTCTCTGCAACCTGCACAAATAAAACTAGGAGAAAAAAATTGTAAGCTTAATTCAAGCTCTTCTTCAAAGAGGGATAAGAGACTGCATGTGCTATCATTGTAGAGAACTGATAGCTCCTCAACTCTATATAACTTGACAACTTGAGAGTTATGATATAGAACTTGATATATTGAGAAACCTCAGTGATCTGATACCATGTATAAATTCAGGCTTCTAATACCTTGTGAAAGCACAGGATAAAGATCTAGCTACAAAATATTTCTCACAAGCAAGCACAAGGAAGAAAATAGAGAGAATAATAATAAGACCAAATCACAAGAGAAGTGGAGAATGATCCATAAATATTTCCATGTATTATTGATCAACATAGTGTACACAAATAATACATCCCTGATAGGTAAAATCGAGTTTCTTAGGAGACAACTCATGTTATCTCATAAAGTAGGGTTATTGAATATGATAAACCCCCATAAGTGACTAAAGAAATTTCCAAATACGTCAAGGACCTCACGAACTAGATGAATCATGAGTGATTTTTCATGAGTTATCAAAAAACATGCCAATCATGGAATCTGGAGAGAAAATCATGGAGGATGGGTTGGAAACAAAAGATAGTAGTTTCCTAGTTGACTAGCTTTACCTTATCCATTGAAAAGTAGGAATAAAGTAGGATAAAGACAGAATATGCAGGAAGGCGCAACTACTAAATCTGGTAGCTAATAAAGTAGGCAAGATCTATCCATAATCAGGATAAAGGAACTCCTATGGTATATATGGAAAGTGTTGACCAAGTGGAGCAAGTGGATGCCAACTTCTATCTAGGCTAGTGGATAGGAATTTAATCAGAAAAGATTAAATATTGTTATCTTAAGTATGGAGTGGGTTTTATAATATTCCAAGAGGAGTAAACTTTCTACCTGACCATTTGCATCGATCGAACGACTAGAAATGCGTGATGTGAAAGCTCATGCGAGCTAGGTCATCCGATCGGTGCAAATGGTCGGGTAGAAAGTTTACTCCATTCCAAGAAAATGTACTCCTTCAATTGAAATATAATCTTCTAAATCCAATTTCGCAAGGTTGAATAGTTTCTTGGTAGTTACTATGTTTTATAAAAGGAATCAATAATTCGTCTATTTACAACATATTTATATTTTCTATTATCAATTGTATCAATTTAAATAACCAATTCAAGGGATCCATGACATTGAGGAATATCAATTTTATAATTTGTCTCATCAAATAAGAAAGTAGATGCATTTGTTTTGTGTTCACACCCCCATTTTTTTGAAATATTTTTTCTACTAATTTCATTTTGGAATTAGATGGAGTCTCTTTTGAGGGTTTGAAAAAGGACTCACGTATATCCTTATTCAAAATTTGTGTGTACCTACACCTCCAGTTTGTTAGGTTGACCAAAAATATGATTGAACTCATTTTTATATTCATGTAGTGCACACCATATGATATTTGTATATTAAGGTATACACCTTCAAAATTAGTTTGAATCCCATAATATATTGCATTATCATATATTATTTTATAAATTCTCATTTTAATTACCCAACTACCATCCGTGTAAGCATACACATGTTTCCTTTCTATTAGTGATTTAATAACATGCTTATGATATAATTTTTCCTAAAAAATTCTTTGTTGTACAACACAATCTTTAACATCAATGTCATTCACAAGTGTGGAGTTTAGAACAATTCCTATGGAATTCACATAATCCATGATGTAATTGTGAATGTACAAGTCTAGGTAATGATTCTATGGTTCAAGAACCTATAGAATTTAGTAGATATTTGTAACATCATAAGTATTGTTTGAAGGGACTTGAGGCATGGATACACCTGTGAGATGATCCTAGGTGTGCCATTGTATCATTTGCAAGCAAATTTAGTTATTATTATGTGTCTACAAAAATAAAATGAGGAATACACAATGGTACAAGATCAATGTAATACAACAAATTAGATGGAAGACCTTAAAATATGTGAAATGAACCAAGCCTTATAATTAGGGTGTGAAATGTGTACAATTGAAAATAAAATATTGAAAGGAGACTAACTAATTGTTGGAAATTAATTGGGAATGGTTGAAAATGAAATTTCAAATTAACATTACCAAGAAATAAAGTAAATGAAAGAGGTCAAGTAATAAAAATAAATGGGTTTTTTCCTTAAATATTTTTTTCAAATGAAATAAAATGACAATCTAAAGTTCTAATTTAATGTTGAAATGAAACATGCCAAACAAACAAGATAACCCCTAACATCAACAAGCACTAGAATGTATGTGCTTCTTTCTTTTCTGTTGAGCCCTCAGCAACCCAACCCAAACTAGGTTTTGAATAAGATTTGGGAGCCTTCCTCATTCTTTAAAAGCTAAATATTCTTCCTTTTGGATTTTATTGATTTTGGTTCCTCATTCTTGCAACCTTGATCATTATTTTGAAATAGATGGTTTAGATGAGCCTTCATTTTGTACTTGCTTGATTATTTCTTGGCTCCCATTCCTTTTATGATTTCTCATATGTTTTTGTTAGCTTAGTTACTTGAATTGGCTCCTTGATTTTTAGATTGGGCTCGACTTCAAATCAATATGTATCATACAATCCACATTTTTATTTTCCCTCCCAACAAATTCAAAAGCTTAGACCCCATAAATATGGGGAAAATTATATTCCTCCATTTCAACAGGATTACGAGCTCATTCATTTATAGTTTGGAGATAAAATGGTTATATGGACAGAGAAAATCCAGATGTTGGATTCAATTTGAGAAGTAATTTTGTGGCAAGACAACAATTTAAGCTTGCCAAGAAAGACTTGAAATCCATGGTATTTAAGGTTATATCTGAGATGGACAACAAAAGTTTTTTTAATTTTGGGGCTTCTATGGTTTATGAAAACTTCATAGTGGATAAAAGAAACCAAGACATAGTAGTTCATGGAGGAAGAAGAAGGAAATTCATCATGATAGGAAGTTGTGAATTTCTCCTTTGGAATTAGGATGGATGAAAAGATTGATAGAAATAATATTTATATGAAGATGATGTGCATGGAGATGGAGTATAGATCAATGGAAGAAAATATATGATAAAGGGAAGTTGTGAGTAGTGTCCTTGGAATTGGAATTTGGATGAATGAATAGATTGACAAAAGTAATAATAAAAATATTAATATTATGCATGTGCATGCATATAGATTCAAGGATATAACACTTTGATTCATAGGGAAATTGCAAACAAGAGTCTATTCCTTCCAATAAAAATGCACTCACCCTAGTATTTTACAACCATATCTACTCATATTATACATTTTGGGACATGTGTGTCATATACCTTGTAGTCCTATATCAGAAAAAGGAATTATTGCTAGGTTGTAGCAGATAATAAAAGTTGAGTAGTGGTAGGGAATAGACGTACATCACTAGTAGATAATGAATTATAAGCACTAACGGTTGATGAATTAATTGTTGGTTGTTTCCAACATGTATACTTGGAAAACCATGATGGTTTATGGTTTGTTTATGCCTATTTATTGAATGATATGGTTGGAGGAAAACTTGTGTGTGTATTTTTAACTTAACGATTATGCTACCAAATTTTCATTAGAATTTTTATGTTGTTGAACAATATTATTGACAGCATAGATACTTGTTACCATAGTGTAGCCATTTTTTAGTTACTAATGAATACATTGAGTGTGTGTCACGGTGTGGGGTTTTTCCCTTGGAAGGGCTTCACCTAGAAACTGGTGTCTAATGATTGTGTGTTTTTGTGTTGTTAATTACTGTGATTGTGTTTATTTATATTTCAAAACATAATCATCTCTTTAATTAGTGTAGGAAGTTTATTTCACACCTATGCTTCCTTTCATTTGGTATTAAATCCACATAACCTCATATCCAAGGTGTTAGGGACAAGGTTTGGCTTACCTAATCTTGGTTTGAGTGGAAGTTTGTGTAGACGAAAATCTTGTTGTATGAAAATCATAATCCTTCCTAGAGTAGAAATGGAGAAGTTTATTTCAAGCACTAAATTTGAGCCTAATAATATAAAGATGGAGGATTTGCTCATAGATCAAGATCTATGGCTTACAATATTTAATACTAAAATTGTTGGTATGAGAGATAAAGAATGGGAAGTGTTGGAGGGAAAGTTGAAAAAAAAAATTAAGGCTTTGTTTGTTCAATTCAATGTTATTATTGAATGTTTTAGAAGATAAAACTAAGATCTATGGGTTCCAATATTTAATACTAAAATTGTTGGTATGAGAGATAAAGAATGGGAAGTGTTGGAGAGAAAGGTGAACAATACTTATAAGGTTTTATTTGGTCAATTCACTGTTATTGAATTTTTTAGAAGAGAAAACTACAACAACTCTTTGGAAGAAATTGGAGGGTTTGTACTAGGATATAAAATCCATGGTTAGTGAAAAAAATATTCAAAAAAAGTTGTTCCCCTTGAAAATGGGTGATGGTGATTATGTTGCTAAGCATATAACTTCCTTCAATACTATTGTGAACTAGTTGACATCAGTTGGAGTGAATATGCACAAGGATAGTCATTGTATGATGCTTTTTCATTCTTTTCCAAATTGATGATACTACTTGGTAATGGACGTTAGAATCACTACAAATACACTAGTGCGTCATGAGGACATGGATGTGTTACTCTTAGAGGAGGTGAGACAAAAAAATTTATGTATGGTTGATAGAATCTATAGCTTTCCTCCATATGAATTTCCATCGGAACTAGTTTTAGTGCATGAGAAATGTGATGATGTGATTGTATGCCTTGGTGATCACCATCCTCTCTACATAGTTGGTGGAATATTGACCAAATTCCCTAATGGTAGAACAAAGGGGATTAATGAGTTTTGTGCATTTCAATTTTTATGCATAACCTACTATTAGTAAGAGAACATAATGATGTGTGTGGACAAGTTGCCTTGTTTGAAAAAGGGTGTAATATGGTTTGAGGATCGATGGTTCAAACTAAGGGTATTCACATGAGAACCTTATTCAAGTTTGATGTGTGCATCGCTAAACACAATAGTTCTTCAATTTCTATAGTGAATATATCTGGTAGAATATACACCCTTACAATCAAAACCTATATCTACTTTCAATGGTCATGCTTTTTGGGTACCTAAGCAAGCAATTCTTTATAAAGAAAGTTGCATATAGACAAGACAATGATATGACACCAAATATTGGGACATATAGATGAGAAGGTCTATGTTCCCTAAAAAACATATTTTTGATGGATTGAATGATTGTACTCTTGAATTTTATTTATGTGAGCATTGCATATATGGAAAACATGGCCATGTTCATTTTATTTTAGTTCTCACAAATATTTTGGGATGTTGGACTTGATTCATTATGATGTATTTGGTTTAGTTAAAGTTCCTTCAATTTCTAAGGATTTTCATTACATGGCATTGATTGATGATTACTCTAGAAGGAAATGGCTATATTGTCTTATGGTTGAATTTAAGTTCTTTAATTGGATTAAGGAGTTTAAATCTCTTGGAAAATAAAACTAGTAGGAGGATGAAGGTGTTGAAGACTAATAATGGTGGTGAGTTTTTTTCTATAGAGTTTGATGATTTTTCTAAGGAGAATGGCATTGAAATCCATAGGAAAACTCAGTATACCCCTTAATATAATGATGTTATAGAATAGATTAACAAAATTGATGGAGAGAGTTGGGAGAATGCTCAGTGGAGCTAGTTTGGAGAAGAGGTGGTTTCTACTACACTTGATCAACATGCCTCCCACATCAAATCTTGCGGATAATACTCCTATGGACATATGGATAAGAAAGAATCCATCACTTCAAAATATTCATGTTGCTTTTTGTGAGGCATATTCTCATGTTCCTAAGGAGAAGTGTTTGAAGTTTGATAAATCAAATATGGAATTGGAGTGAAAGGGTACAAGCTTTCAAATCATGTGCCTGGAAAAGTTCTTTATTGTAGAAAGGTTATTTTTAGAGAATTTAAGTCTTCTCCCATAGCGGTGCAACCAAATAGGACGAGAAGATATCAATTGTTCAACTACCACCCAATACCATGAGAATTGAACCAAAAAAAGGAACAAGAAGTTCATGATGGACCTAATGACGAGAAGGGCTTAGAGAAATCAGAAGAGGAGTGATCAAATGCATCTCAAAATTTAATGAGGCCCACTAAGAAAACAAGACAAATAGATAAGTATAATTATATTCCATCTGATATCATATGTATATTTTCTTTATATGCTAAAATTTATGAACCTACAACTATGAAAGAGCTAATGGATATCGAAGATAAGGAGTCGTAACTGAGATTTTCCATGGATGAGGAGATGACTTCCCTAAAAGGAATGATACATGGGATTTGGTTCCATTTCCTAATGGATGGAAACCTATGGGATGTAAATGGGTGTTTAAAAAGAAGATCAGTTAATACGTCAATGTTGAAAATTTCAAAGCAACGTTTGTTGCACAAAGATATTCCCAGGTTGAGGGGATAGAATTTGGTGAGATTTCCTCCTTAAATTCTAAGTTAACATTTATCATATTTCTAGCAAATGTTGATTTAGAGATAGAACAGATGAATGTAGAAACAACATTCCTACATGTAAACTTGAAGGAGGAGATCTATATGATGCAACTAGATCACTTAATTTTGAAAGGAAAAGAGTCATTAGTTTGCAAATTAGAAAAGTCTTTTTATGGTCTTAGATAGTCTCCCAAAATGTGGTTCCAAAAGTTTGATTCCTTGGTGTTGGTATTGGTATTCTAGAGATCCAAATTAGATCAATATGTACATTACAAACAAGATGATGGTCATTTCCTTGTCATTACTTTGTGTGTAGATGATA
>LPNX010005311.1:26122-39045 GCA_001517045.1 Pseudotsuga menziesii | reverse complement strand
TATATATATATATAAGAATGCATATCACGTGTAATGTCCCTTCCATGAGTTCTTCATGACTACATTGCTTCTTAGATAACCCTTAATGATTATGGCCTAATCCTAAGTTAAAAAGGGGTCATTTTGATATATTAATTGCCCATAATATTTAAAAAAAATTAAACTTTGGATTAAAATTGTATGTTAAAATTATAATATTTTGAAAAAATATTAATTTTATAATAAGTGGATGTGATAGGTGGACAAGGTGGGTGCATGAGTCCTAGTGGACCCAAGGAGTTGTCATACTAAATGGAAACTTGGAGAAAAATAGGAAAAATACATAAAGCCAGAAAAAACTAGACAAAAAGCATCCAAAAGCAAGAAAAGTAGGAAAAGAAACATAAAAGCAGTGAAGATAAGAGTTTCCTGATTTTGAGAGATAAGGCTTAAGGAATATTAATAAAAGTATGAAAGAAAGCTAAAATCCTTAGGAAATATATAGAGAATAATTTTATCCAAGGATATTGAATTCATGAAGGAAAGTGGATCCAAAGTAAAAGAAAATTTCCAAAAGAATAAATCTGAGAAAAGCAAAAAGGCAACAAAGCAAGGAAAAAGATGGCAAAAGCTATATGAACAAAATTATTCAATGAGGGCACCTTGGTTGATGCATATGGAACACATTCAATATATGGAATCCAATTAATTCTATATAATAATGAAGGTGCACCACTCTCACAACTTTTGATCATTTTATATATTTTCCTTGAGAGATTGCATCTCTAGGCTTTGGAGTTGTGCCCTTAGCCAACTGTGGGAGATGTGCTCCATATTAATTGTTCCAGTATTCTTCCATTATCCAAGTGAATCTTGTGAAACCATTAAATTCTGATTTTCAGGTCATGAATCCAGTTCCAATGAAGATTGATTTCCTTTTACATAGTTTGAGAAGTCTTCCATTCTAATTCCCTAGGATTTCCAGTCTTTTCTTCATGTAGTGATGTTTTGTGCCAGAGGATGCTATCTCTGAGATTCCCATGAGATAAATTTAGGATTCCACTGGTTATAATTTATGTATTAATTTATTTCTAAATTTATTCCATCAATTTGAATCTGTAAGGTTGTGCTTCATATAAATTTCTTACACCTTGTCTAGATTTTGATGAAAATGACTAGTTTTAAGTATTGCCTGGATTTATTGTCTTATGTACAATGAATTTGGTTCCTTTATATTTCATATGCGATTTAACATGTCTATGAATGTAATCCATGCTCGAAAGTGAAAATTTGTATCCCTCATCCAGTGTTTGGGAAGCCCTAAATCATAACTAGGTAAGCAATCCCTTGGGTTTATTTTGCTTGGGAGGTCACTAAAACTTATCAAACATTTTCTAAAACCTACACTTTTGAACTGATAATTATATATAATAGTAAATAGGAGTTCTGAAATCTTTCCTATGTCGAAATCCCTCACCTTTGGTTTCTAGGAAGTGTCAAGCCCAAGATCTAGTTTGTATATGTTGGGGTGCCCAGGAGCCTTGGAGTAGACTTCAACCTCACTGATTTTAAAAAAATAAATGGTCCTATTACATTGCGAAAAGGATCCTCAATACAGCACAAACATCCTATCCTTCCTATTCTTTTTAAATTTCCCTCTTGGTCCTATGTCAAAGTGTCTAGTTTGGTCCTTTTATCTTTCCTATTTGTTTACATATTTGAAAAACAGAGCTAACGTCCAATCAGATATGATTGGTCCATTGCAGTGGTATAATATCACTTTCCTCTACTCCCGTGGAAAGTATACTCTTAGTGAAGAAATCTTGTAGATCACATATTCAAGTTACAACTATGAGGCTCCTTCCAGTGGTCGAAGACGAATTTGAATAGTATGTAGAAGAAATCCTCTATGTTGATGGAGGTCTACCAAGAGTTGAGGATTATTGATTCTATAATCCATAATATAGAGAATAAATCTAGTGTAAACTACCAATGGTTATATTAAAAGAGGATTTAGGGAAGTGAAAACTTGTCTCATCACTATCAGGAGTACCTTGCCTTGGGGGAAGATATTTGTAAAGCCATACCTTTCAAAGATGATTTTTATTTCATATTTTGGTTTGAGCCCAAGGATATAGATATGGATTCAATGGAGAGTTGAAAAACATTAAGGGAGGAACCAAGTTGTTCCACCCATTTGAGTAAAGAAGAAGAATAAGGAACTAAAGGTGACAATTTGTCAAAGCCATCTACATATTCAAGCATTATGAGATTGTTTGGTTTCTCTTCAAGAATTATGAGATTATTCGGTTTCTATCCAAGAAAATATTCCAAAGTGGTGATTTGAGCACCAATAAATATGGATAAGTCTCAAGTTTCCTGGAAGAGGATGGAAATGAAGCAGAAGCACCTAAAGATAAAAGTGATGGAATGCACATAGATTTGTTCCTTTCAAATGATGAAGTGAAGTAGAGAGAATCACAAGTTGCATATGTGCATATTAATGTGGAATACAATAAGGACAAGCATACTTGCACCAACATACTCCAAGAAGAAAATGAAGAGGAACCATGTGCAGCTAAAGTCCTAGCATCCCATCATCAGGTTTCTAGCATCATGGGAGGTGAATTCACTTCTAGTTTCTTTGTGAGTGATTTCCAAGTCACTGCATCAGATGGTGGTGATAAAAATTTTGGATTAGAACCAAAAGAAGAATATATATCATATTTATAGTCATCACTTGATCTTCATAATGAAGTAGAAGACAATCCCACACTATTAATTGGGTGTGAATTAGAGATTTTGGTGGAAGTGCAGGACAACATAGTTCCCCCACATGAAAGGTGAAATACAAAGGATGGCAATTTTGATACTTGCAAATATCTCATTTCATTGCAGCCCTATAACATTCCCTTCACTTGATACAATGCAAATGATGTTATAATAGTTTTGAATGTTGATATGCATGCTAAGAAGGAAACATGTGCTATGGATTTATGTCATATTAATAAAGTTGATCTTGTATGCCAACCATTAGATGAAACATACTTGGTAAAGGATATTCTTTGTGATCCACATAATTTGAGTGGATCACTAAGGGAAAATCAAGAGAAGCTCGTGTCATCCATGAAGCACTTTGTTGACACCAATGCCTTGGTGACAAGATGTTGTTGGAGAGCTTCTAGTGAAAAATTAAGGATAATCCTTCTTGGGAGATTTAGAAACTATCAGGGAAGTTGTGGTCAATATGAAGGAGATTTACTTGAACTCACTATAAAATAAAGATTATCTCCTCATGGTAGCTGAAATGTACCATTGTGCACTCAAGAAGGAAGCAAATGTGTCTAAAATGATATATAGAGAATGGGAGGCTACATTTGATTCTTTGAAGATCACCCATGAAGCTCTTCAAGAGTCAAGGTTGCATATTGATTAACTTTGAAATGATTTGAATGTACCACACCCTCCATATTGCATGGAAAATGATAATGTTCACATGGTAGAAGACACTTTGGATGCGATGGAGGAACCTCATGTGGAGGGTAAACTTGAGGAAGATGTATATTTGTAGGTGCTTGTGAAGAGCTATGATGAAGAATATTTTGTCCAAGCACTTGTTGGTTGGAAAATAAGGATGAATACTTCTTATATATGGGAAAGTTAGTTGAGGAAATTCCAATTGAATCAGATAGAAAAAGTGATTTTCCATTCATGGATTGGGTAGGTAAATATATCACTGAAATGGAGGATCAAGGATGCACTAGAATTGCTTGCATTGTGAGAAGGTTGTTTGACATGGATGACTTGACGGGGAAACCTCATGAAATGCCCTGATGGGTGGTATATTCTTCTCTAGATGAGGTGGATGATCACATTCCATATGTATTATCAAATAAAAGTAAATATTCATCCATATCACTAAAATGAATACTCTTGGAGGTAAATGTTTCTCTTGTTACTGCAATATTTTTTTTATATAACTAACATTGTACTAACATTTGAGCACCAAAACAGATATGTTTTGCAGACATCAAAGACCTATAGTACACATGCACATGAGGTGCATTATGATTTACATGTGCTTAAGGGTTTTGAAGTCAAGCAAGATGAAGAATAAACACCTGTACATTTCCATAGATATTATGAGTTACCTCTAGGAGGTTGTTGCACAATTTTGGAGGAGGTACATGATCTCACTTCAGTTGAGCCAATATCAATCATAATGGATTATTATTGCCAAGAGTTGGTTCACTATTTTTCATCCCACACACATATGGAGGCCAACACACATAGGGATGAAGTTTGGGTGAAAGGTGTTTTCCTATTGGTGCCACATGAGAAGAATAGGGATCCCACATATTCCATTGATGACTTAATGGTCAAGCCATGTGGTATGGAAAGTGCACCATTCCCTTTCCAGATTGAAAAGCAACAATAAATGCATCTATCTGATGTATCTATCATCCATAACAATACATGGAAGTTCCACTTAAGCCAATTTGGTGGAACAAGTAGCACAATGTTGATATTTTTCACTAGAACAAAGCTAACAGATGGGGAAGCTACAAGCAATTCATTTGGATCAATCAGATGGAGTGTTTTTCCATTCATTGATTGGATGAGTGGAGACATGTTGGATCTAATCACTCCCAAAGGTAATTTTATTTCTTTCATCAGTGAAAATTTAGTATGCACAACACATATATCATGTGAGAAATGGCATGAGCATTTATGGTTGTTATATGATGCTCTCAGTATACAAGGATGGACATATGGTCACCACCTATTCCTTGATAATAGAAATTATGTTTGTTTTAGTGCTACCTTGCACATGGAGTCATATATTTTGGAGAGAGTTGGTATTATTAGGCCCTACATTGAGGAGTTCCATGCTTGGTGGAGAAGACTCATAGATATTCAGTTTTGCATTAGAAGTTATCAAATTTCAATGTGGTGGTGTGATTTTGACATCGTGCCTTATGATAGATTCTCCCACTTGATTGTGATGTTTAGGAGGATGTAGTTGAGACATTGGGACCCTGTAATTTCTTGGAATGACAAATTTCCAAAAGTGGTATGAACATTTGGATCCTTGCAGAGGAGGCAATGGGATCTAGGTGCTCTACTTAGTTATCTTAACTGGGTTGAAAATTTTGTTCAAGAAGAGTTAGTCATTGGTAAAGGACTAGTATAATCAAAGTGGTGCAGCATAAACATGGTGGACCTTTGGTTTTTATCTTGGAATTGAGGATTCCAATTCTAGACAACCATCAACATATTTTGAGGAGTGAAGTCACTGGTTGGCTTCATATATGGTTGGAGTTGTTTTCTTTCTTGAGGACAATCAATTTTGGAAGGGGAGGATTGTAATGTCCCTTCCATGAGTTATTCATGACTACATTGCTTCTTAGATAAACCCTAATTATTATGGCCTAATCCTAAGTTATGAAGGGGGAATTTTGATATATTAATTGCCCATAGTATTTAAGTATGTTAAAATTTGGATTAAAATTGTATGTTGAAATTATAATATTTTGCAAAACTATTTAATCTTGTAATAAGTGGATGTGGCTAGGTGGCCAAGGTGGGTGCATGAGGCCTAGTCGACCCAAGGAGTTATCATACTAAATGGAAACTAGGAGAAAATTAGGAAAAATACATAAATCTAGAAAAAACTGAATATAAATTATCCAAAAGCAGGAAAAGTAGGAAAAACAACATAAAAGCAGTGAAGATAGGGGTTTCCTGATTTTGAGAGATAAGGCTCAAGGAATATTAGTAAAACGAGGAAAGAAAAATAGATCCTTGGAAAATCTCTAGAGGATAATTTTATCCAAGGAGGTCGAATTTATGAAGGCAAGTGGGTCCAAAGTAAAATAAAATTGTCAAAAGAATAAAGCTGAGAAAAGCATAAAAGTAGCAAAGCAAGGAAAAAGAAGGCAAAAGATATATGAACAAAATTAGACAATGAGGGCACCCTATTTCATGCATATGGACCAAATTCAATGTATATGGAATCCAATTCATTCCATATAAGAAGGAGGGTGCACGACCCCTCATAACTTTTGATCATTTTTTATTTTTGTCTTGAGAGATTGCTTCTCTAGGTCTTCGAGATGTGCCCCATAGTAATTGTTCCAGTCTTCTTACATTATCCAAGTACAAACTTTGCAGCCATTAAAATCTTATTTTTAGTTAATTAATCCAACTCCAATGAACATCAAGTCCCTTTTGAAAAGTTTGGGAAGTATTTCATTCCAATTCCCAAGGATTCCCAGTGTTTTCTTCATGTAGTGATGTTTTGTTCCAGAGGATGTTGTCTATGAGATTCATTTGAGATTCATTTCAGCTTACACTCTTTATAATGATGTGTTAATGTATTTATGAATTTATTCCAACAATTCAAATAAGTAAGGTTGTGCTTCATATGAATTTATGACACCTTGTCTAGATTTTGATGAAAAATGACTAGTTTTCAACATTGATTGGATTAATAGTCTTATTCCCAATGAATTTGATTCATTTATATTTATATTTTATTTAACATGTATAGGAATATAATCCATGATTTAAAGTGACAATTCGTATCCCTCATCCAGTGTTTGTGAATCCTTGAATCATAACTAGTTGTGCAGTCACAGGGGTTTATTTTGCTTGGGAGGTCACTAAAACTTATCAATTTTTTTCTAAAAATGTACTTTAGACCTGATACTGATATATAGAAGTAAATAGGAGTTCTTGAATTATTTCTAAGTCGAAATCCCTCACCTCTGGTTTTTAGGAAGTGTCAAGCCCAAGGTCTAGTTTGCATATGTTGGAGTGCCCAGGAGCCTTCAAGTAGACTTCAACCGTATTGATGTTCAAAACATAAATGGTACCCGTATATTATGAAAAGGATCCTCAATCTATCATAACCCTCCTATCCTTCCCAGTCTTTTGAAATTTCCCTCTTGGTCCTATGTCAAAGTGTCTAGTTTGATCCTTTTATCTTCCATGTTTTGTCTAGATCTTCGAAAAAGAGAGCTAATATCCAATCATATATGATTGGTACATTACATCATGAGAGACAGAAAAATAAAAATATTTGGATTGAGCTAGAGTAAGTATGTGAACTCTATGCTACAATGTTTTCACATAGAATATTGCATACCATTGAATGTTCCAATTTTTATGGGAACTAAGCTTTTAGTTGAACAATGTCCCAAAACACCCACAAAAATGTAGGATATGTCTCAAGGAAACATTTAGGGGATAAATTTAGTCCATGGGATATTTTTCCATATTTTTTGCCAACAAAATATTCGTTAATTTGCAAAAGTGCTATTCCACCCAATTTTGATGGGTAATTTTTTTTCACTTTAAAAACCGTCAAATTATTATATAAAGTATATAAAATCCTTAGAAATTGAAATAGTTTTAGAAAATATCGACAAATATTTTATAGTTGGCTTTTTAAGAATCAGTAATATTTGCCAAGGTTTGTACACTTTTAAATAAGTATGGATCCTTAAAATTTTCCATGATTATGGATTTTATTTCTTATGTTGGTGTATTCAATAGTTTGAAGTATGATATGGTTTATACTAGACCAGACATTTCCTGGGAAATGAGAGTTTGGATTTTATTCATTGCTAACCCTAGATGTGAACATTGGGCTAAAGTGAAGAGGTTCTTTACTTATTTGTGAGGTACTTTTAATTATTCCATTTGTTATCATAATAATGTTTCAAAGAGCCCACACTTTGTGGACATATAGGTTTGTGTTGATTCTAATGGGGCACATGATGTAAATAGAATGAGATATGCGAGTGGATATGTGTTTTTACTATTTGGTGGAGTAGTGAGTTGGATGAGTGAGCAATTGGATTTGGTCACTTTGTCCATTGCAAAGTATACGATATCTACTGATCCCTCTAAGGAGGCCATTTGGATTATGAAACTATGGTTTATATGTTGGGCTAAGTTACAAAGTTATTGCAATTCAATGTGACAGTAACATTGTCATTTGTATGGATAATAATCTGACCTTTCATGCAAAGACAACACATATTGATATCCAATAACATTTCAGTCGGGACATTGTAGAGGATAGAAAGTTGATACTAGAGGAGATAACACTTTGAAAAATGTTGTAGATGTGTTGACAATAATGGTGAGTAGAGGTAAATTCAAGTGGCGTTGTGAGCTTATGGGCCTTATGAGCCCTGGTAGTTGGCCCACAATTTAATGATTTCTCCCCTATACTCTTGCAAGTTGTATGCCAAGTTGGAGAATGCTAGGACATGTGGGAATTACATCTTATAGTATTATAGGATAGAAGTTAATTATTTTTTAGCTTTAGCAAAGAATAAACATTGATAAGTGGCACCAAATAAATGTAGATCACTAGTAGGCAATGCATGCTAAGCCAAAACCACGATCCAATTAGTTGTTGGTGGTTTTCATAATGTAGAACTAGAAAACCATAAATGGTTTATTGCTTTGTTATGGATATTGATTAAATGTGAGGTTGAATTTTTAACTTACTATTATGCTATCCTTTGAAATCCTTATGCTGCTAAACATTTTTGTTAAGAGCATAAAATATTTGTGAAATTTTTAACCATTTGTTAGTTACTAATTTATATATTAAATGTGTTATGGATTGTGGGTTTTGTTTAAATAGTTTTCCCAAAAAAAAAAGTTTTCTAATAATTATATAGATTTATGTCATTCATTACTATATTTACATTTATTTAAATTTATGTATATTATTTTCTATATTATTAGTATAGAAAGTGTAATATCCTGAATTTTGGACCGGACACTTATGGGCATGATCCCCATTGATTATGATGTTGCCTTGATGTTTTATTTTGATATACTGGGTCAAAGACCCCACTACATATGAATATGATGATTTGTTTGATATATTGGGCGTAAGGCAATTGCATATGATATATATGTGTTTGTTTGTGTTGGGCGTGGACCCTGAAGCATTTGGTTGATGAGATGTTTTATGTTGAGCAAGGAGCTCTGGAGCACATGGGTAAATTGATGTTTTGTGCTGAGAAAGAGGCTCTGGAGCACATGAGTACTTATATTTCTGTTGAGAAAGAAGCTCCAGAGCACATGAGTTTTGAGACATTTTTGTTGAGCATGAAGCTCTAGAACACATGAAAAGATAAATTGGAAGTGTTGGGCATAATCCCTGGAGCCTTCCATGTTGATGTTGAGAATAAGCTTTGGAACATCGGATCCTTGGCCATTGTATCCCTAGGTGTATCGTACAAGTACATCCTAGCATTAGTGTTGAGCGAGGAGCTCTGGAATTGCACTAAGTTGTAACTCCCTATTTTTAGCGTTGAGTATGAGCTCTGGTAAGCGCTAGGAGTTACTGAAAAGAATTAAGTATGTCGAGTGAAAACGACTCGAGAAAAATATTGATCTCATCTGACTAATTTATAAGTGATTAAATTAAATTTTGAATTTATGGATCTCATCAAGTACTGAAGAACTACCATGTTATACAAGGGAATCCAACATGAAAAGATGTTTAGAGTTTCCTAGCCTAGTAGACCTAACCACCTACCTGAGGACCTTAATGAAGAAAGTGTCATAAGTTTAGGGATCATAATATATGATGGCCAAAGACAAATGTTAACAAATAATATATTATTATATATTTTATACATGGTATGCATAAAGAGTAAGCAAAGTAATAATATTAATAATGTAAGAAAGAAGGAAAAGCTTCATCTATTATTATTTATTACTAAAATAAAATTAAATAGTATAATACCTACAAAATTCCAATTAGGAACAAGTTAAAGTTCCCAAGTTAAAATATTAAAAGTACCTAAATTAAATAAAAAGGGTTAAATCAAGAAATCAAATGATTCTTGATTTAACTGCCCCATTTGACTAAAAAGTATGTCTATAAAGTCCCAACCAAAGAGAGGCTTGGGGACCCCTTCTATCTTTTTGGAGTCATTATTCTGCCTTATTATTCTCAAGAGAGTTCTTGGACAACATTTTCCTAAGAGTAAAAAGGAGAACTGATCTAGACCTGATATCCTAGTTAGGGAAGCCTTACCTTAGGATCTCTAAGCTACTTTCATGTTGGAACCAGCCCGAGGGGATCCAGATTAAAACCAGGAACAGTTCCAGGTCATGGTTGGGTGGAACGTGGTAGTTCCCAAGTGATTCGGTCATCTATACAGAGGTCAGATCTACCTGTGAATTGTTAATGCTGGGTAATTGAGTGTGCAGGTTTCATCCATTGGAATAGCTTCACTTTTCAGGTATGAGGTTCTTGATTATCTATTTCGTTATCTAGAATAGTTTCTGGTTAGAATATGCAAGTGTTTATGTTATATTTCTAACCCTATGTTCACATTGTTTTCCTAAAAAATTCTTCAAGGGTGTACATCTGATTTTAAAACCTTATATCTATAATTTAATTCCCGTTTAAGATTTATCAAGGGTTTTGTTCTTTCAGTTTTACCTCTGCATTTTATTCTATAGCTTAAACTTTGTTTTCCTAAAACCTAGGAATTATTTCTAACAAGTTCCTATGTGTTTATTTACCTATGAAATCTACTGGCATATTTCATATTGCTAGCAGAGCTATGTTTAGAAGTAAAAGACTAGTTCAGGTTAAGCTTTAAACAGACATAAATACAAATTACAGTTAACTAACATAGTAAACATCACTACATTCTAAATGAAATAATACTATAAATACATTATTCTCTATGTAAGAATAATTAACAAATTAAAATACTAAAGCTAAACTCAGAACCATTGAAGAACTCGTAGGGTCTATATACTTATATTCCTACTAAGAACAAGGATAAACATTATCATTTATCATAAATCAAATCTACAGTCCAAGTATCGAGACCATCTAATGGTCCACGACCTATGCTTCACCAATATTCCATAATTAAAACAAACTATATATTATTACTACCAACTACATCCACGAATTCCTAATGCAGTAAACAAATTATCCACATAACTAATCCATTGCAAATATAACAATTTAAACCCTTAAATACTTACATTTTCTTTAAAAGAATCAGATACCATAACAAAATTCCCAATGTAATTAAAAACAATCATAATACTATGTACAAGAATCCTTAAACATAAATATAAATACACAGAGGATGCAGGATCGATTCCTGTGGGAATTAAACCCAAATTGCATCCATATAAGTATAAACCCTCACAACCAAAAATGACCCAGGATTGATTCCTGTAGGGTCTATTCTATTTACAAATATTCGTGAACGAATCTTGTAGGATTTTGGTCTCACGTTGTAGCATTCCACTAATCAAAGCCACGATATATTTCATATACGCAAGCTATAATTAAAAACATCAATTCTCTACGTAGTGGTCGAAAGACCCAGATAAAATATACACGCTGTAACTATGGCCCTCGACCTTAAACATATCCATATAGTCAAATAAAAATACCAATATTACAACCCTGTAAATGCTATGCAACCGCCACGACATCCTTTGGGGGATTTCCATCCAAAGGCTATGACCCCATTTACTTACAGTTAAAAAACAATAATACAAAACCCATTACAACCTATCCAAGTTTTCCAATAGAGACAACTGTTGAACGAAGGGTTACACCCACAGTCGACTCTCAGTTCCTAAATAACACAGTGTAATCACAAACATTAATTCTCTATCCAATAGACTATCACGGATATAATGGTGGGAAACGTCAATGCCATATGCGGCATGGCTCCAAAGCCATCAACACTGTCAACATTATTCACCTAATAACTCCAGCAGTGATGGTGAATCCACACATTCCATTAAGAATAATAACCATGAAATCGACATAGTATGTAAATGCAGCATGTATATATAAACACAGTCATTACAAAATCAATAAGGAGTTTCATAGTCATTTACATTCGTCCTTGCACCATTGCAAGCAATGGTACTGCCCCATTTCCATTAATCAAAACTTATTTACAAATACATAGAGAGTGTCGAGAAACCCAAGCCCTTTTCATTGCATAGAGTATCCATTACTAAATCCCAATACATTAAAGCTTCAGACCAAAGGCATAAAAACCCCACAAGCAAAACCCCAAGCCTATCAAATTTCAAATGTAGTATCCTTTAAGTTTACAATCAGACCCCATCCCAAAATGTAGCCACTAGGAAAACAAAGTCAAGCAATCCAAACCCACGACGAGTAATAAGCTGGTCATAATAGCAAAGAAAATGAGGGAACAAGTAAACACTTGTTACAACAAACTTACCAGACTGAGTATGGATTTTCCCACAGAGATACCCAGGAACCATGATTTTCGCCACACCCTGCAACCTGCAACACAGAAGCAGTGGCCACAATGAGAGTATGCATGCTAACCAAACTAAAAACAAGAAAATGATGATGCTAATAAACTAGAACATCCGCATACATGTTAATCCATCGTAGTTGCACACCATTACACCACGCAGGAGTAGAGCACAAGTAGCCAGGATGTGAATGACCAAACCAAAGCGATGAGCCAAGCCCTAAGCTAGGTTTCCACCTTTCCCATTGTTGGTAATAACTCCCGATTCTATACATTTCCAATGCGAATGCCTATATTTATACAAAGTACATGGCGGTTGGGTTTCACCTTCCGCTCAGCCTGTTTGGCTTCCTGTCTAATCATATTCCTATTTATTATTTATTTACAATAATCTCGAAGGATTATTCTAACAATCCCCCTCTTAATCCGAAGGGGTGTTCATAAGTCCGAGCATGTTTCTGAATCTTTCAAACTTTTCTCGTCCAAGCGCTTTGGTGAAGATGTCTGCAACTTGATCATTTGTGGAACAATGTCAAAGATGGACTGTCTTGGCCTCTACATGATGTCGAATCAAATGATACTTTGTGTTGATGTGTTTGGTTCGATCATGGAATCTGGGATTCTTTT